>JAKUCV010005464.1:254834-363845 GCA_028386065.3 Turnera subulata | reverse complement strand
ATGTACAGGCTTGGTGCATTCCAGACAGGCTGCAGCGTTATCCCTTGGACGGGCTTGGATCCATAGTTTGCATTTATGCATACAGTGTATATGTGAGTCTTTATAAGTCTTCCGCTGTGCATGTTTTCGCTATTATTGGGCCATTGGGCCGGGATTTATTACTTATGTTGTTTTATTATTTTGGGCCGTTGGGCCGAGTTATTGTTGTTTACACTGTATGCTTGGGTTTATTTGGTTGGGTTGTCACAGTTCCGGCACGTGTTTACTGTGTACGGTAAATACGGGTCGGGGCGTCTCATAATTAATGGATAGTTTTAAAAAAAATTAAGAAAAATATTTTACTTATCTATCTGGTTTCACCCCTGGTTTTCGGCTCAATTTACAAAGCCGACTAATCTAGTAGAATCGGGCACTGTCGGACCCATTATGAGACGGTCCTCCCAATATTATATTTTCTATACAAAAGGAAACCATTATTTTTATCACAGAATTTCACGTAAATAATTTATGAAGAATTTGTTGATAAGGTCTAAATTGAAAATAGCAACATAACAATTAAAATAATTTGGCAAAATTTCAATTCACTAACCTTAACTTTAGTTCAATACCACTTTGGCAACGTAACTTTTTGGTGTAACAAATTAGTAACTTAACTTTCTAAAATTAACAAATCAGTAACTCCGTTATAACACCGTTAACATCAACCCCCTAGACTCAACGTCTGTGCGCCCATTTAGACTTGATTTTCTTTTTTTCACGCTTTTTCACACTTTTTTCTTCTATTTCTTTTAAATTATTTTTTTTAAAAAAAATCCCTAACTAAAAGATGTCGTGACGCTGTGGGGGTACTAATCAAATCAAAAGCAACAAAGCCACACCCCTCCCTATACAAGAAAAAAATTGTAAGTAAGATATTGATGTAGAAAATAATTATAAAAAAATAATTTTATACAAATTTTTAAAAATTGTGTCAAATAAAGAAGTAAAAAAATCTTATTTAAGAAATTTATTAATTTAGATGAATGATGTAGAAAATAATTGTAGAAAAATATAAAATCTAAATAAATACAAAAAAATAATTTTATATTAATTTTTTATAATTGTGTCAAATAAATAAGTAAAAAAATTATTATGTGGAAAAAGTGTGAAAAACAAAATAGAAAATCAAGCCTAAATGCGTGCACAAGCATTGAGTCTAAGAGCTGGTGTTAACGGTGTTACAACAGAGTTACTGATTTGTTACTTTTAGAAAGTTAAATTGCCAAAGTGATATTGAGCTAAAGTTAAGGTTAGTGAATTGAAATTTTGCCAAATAATTTTGATTAATAATGTAGTGTTTTTATTTTTAAAACATAAAAATATCAATTAGTTCAAAATACACAAAAAAAAACAGGATTAGTTAGATCTGTAAAGAAATATCATATTACCACTCATTGCAATTTCCCTTAATAGAAAAATCCATACTATAAATCTCACATTTATCAAAAACCACATAAAGTTGCAAGCTATAGTGAAAAAAAAAAATGGGGGAATGGCATATTCATCGGACCATTTTAAGAGAAAATGGGCAGATATTGGGGCATTATGTACGGCCCAAGAAAGTAAACTCCCATTCCTCGATCCACATGAGCTAAAACAAGCGCAAGCAGTTCTTGCCAAGGCAAAGCTACTTTGTGGCATAAAACAAAATGGTGCACCACTTATCCAGCATGGTTCAGTGCTAGGTGCCGCCATCATCAAACTTTGCTTGGGTCTGAGTTAACCTTAATAAGGCTTCAAAGATGATGACCCTTAGTGATTGATGGGAAGATGCATGTTGACTGGGGTGCACATAACTTTGGAGGTCAATGAACCTGCTTGAAACTAGTTTAAGAAAAGTCTATTACCAAACTAAAAGACTTATATCAAAAAAAAAAAAACTAAAAGACAGGACCAATGAGCGTTATCATTTACAGCTCCTCTTGTACAATTTTTCTAAGAAATAAAACAAATCCGGCCCCTTATCCTCTTCAATTTTATATGCTATTCAATTTTTTGCAAAGCAACTTTCGGTGATCCGTGTCTCCCTCTCTTCAGTTCCAGGAAAAAGAGTCTACATGTTGCTAGATTGGCGGCTAGTTGTAACATGTTGGATTTTGTTGATTCCAACATAATATACAACCTTTTGAATATATTGTTAAAGTCAAGCAAACAAATTCCAGTATTCATGGTAAAAGGATTACAAATTTGCCTATGCTTTGTTGGTTAATTCATAGAGTGAAAACATCAGATGTGTTCAATTAACCAATCAACGAGCAAAAGTTACTTCACCCGAAACTTTTAAGGGAAAGGCAATAAGTAGACCTGGCAATTCGTGTTGTCGTGTCGGGTTGAACAGGTAATCGAGTTCTAAATCTTCAACCCGACCCGACCCATTTAATCATCGTGTCGTGTCGTGTCCAACCCGTTTATTATCGTGTCGGGTTCGGGTTGACCCGCGGGTTACCTATTAAGTCTAACAAGCCTAAAAATGAGTTTGAAATTTTTCTATTTTACGTATTTTTAAGCAAATAGGCATATAATTAGTTTTTTTCATATATTAAATAAAATTATAAATTGTAGAATCATAATATAATAATATTTTAAAGCATTTATAGAAGTATTTTTGGATAATTTTAGTAACTTTAGCCTTAAATATTGGATAAGTCTTATATTAAATCAGTAAAATATCCATACCCTAAATATAATCGGGTCATAAACATGTACCTATCGGGTTGGCGGGTCAACCCGCTACCTGACCTGCTAATTTTCGTGTCGTATCGGGTCGACCCATTTAACTAAACGGGTTGGAAATCTCTGACCTATACCTACTAATTTCGTGTCGGGTTCGTGTCGGGTTGTCGTGTCAATACCCGTTTTGCCAGGTCTAGCAATAAGTGGGGTTAGATTGTTCACTGGGCCTATTTTAATTAACCAAAACATTTTAAAGTTCTAGTCTTGAAAATGCAATATTTTAAGAAATAAGAATACCATCCTTTTTTTTTTTTTTCCAGTCATGGTTCAATCTGAATTAGTGTCTTGAATCCAACGATGTCCTTAAAATAGATGATCTACATCAAGTACCTAAGAAAAATATACAAATACAATTTTTTCTATGAAAATAAAAACACAAATAAAAAAATTAAAACAATTGGTCAAATGCTATTTTGTTAAACTTATTTTATCTTAACTAGCGAGCACTTAGGTAGCGCAGTGACATTGGTCTTTGCTTTACGCCAAGACGCCCTTATTAGATTCAGACGCCCTTATTAGATTTAGACGCCTCGACATGGTGGTGGGATGAGATTTAGGTAGATTTAGATTGTAAGAAAAGAAAGAAAAAAAAACTAACTTTATCTTAAACAATTTAGAGGGTGATACTAAGCATATTCTTTTTTGGGGTACATACTAACTATATTCTTAGTATTAACACTCTTGAAAAAAGAAAATATTATTATTATTAACATGGGAAGGTAAAGGAACAGAAACCCAATATTCTCAGCCCCATACATTGTAAAGTTGTAAGTTTTCGGTCCACAACACTTCAGGCCGAGAAGCCCATCGGACCACCAACCAAAAACCAGGGACACAAAACCCAAAGCCGTCCACCGCCAGCCCGCCCACATGCCACCCACCCACCTCCACCCAGACAAAAAGCCGACACGGCAAATAACCCCAAACCGGAGTAGTAAGTAAAGTCAAAAGCCACTTTCAATGTCGCGCCAATCCCAACGAAAACCCAAACCCAATCCCACCCATCCACGTAAGATTATTACACACAGACAAAAGCCAAAGCCAACAAAGCCTTAAACTTCACACATTCCTTACGTGCGGGAACACAAACCTGACCCAAGCATTTCCCCATTGACCTCCACGTCACCTCCACCACCACCTCCTCCTCCTCCTCTTCCTCTTCCTCTTCCTTCCTCCCCCCCCCCATCTTTCCCTTTCCTTTTATCTCCTTTTCCTCCCAGACATTGAATCCCCAAAACAAATGATTCTCCGTCCCAATCGAAACCCTAATTTCTGATAACCGTTGAAAAAATCAATCTGATCATCGATTGATCGCACAATAGTTAGTTTTTGTTGGGGAATTGATCAATCTGCATGAGCCGAGGAGGAGGAGATTGGAGGAGTAGGGATAGATAGATTAGATAGGAGAGATTAGAGAGATAGAGACAAGGAGGAGGAGGAGGAGAAGAAGAGAGGGAGGAGAGGAGAAAAAACACAAAGAGAGCGAGCGAAGAAGGGTAGGATAAATAGAAACTATGTCTGCAATAGTGTGCGGGAAGAGATCTTTCTTTGAAGAATTGACCGTTAATAGCCCACCTAAGAGAATCCGTTGCTCCTCTTCCTCTCCCGTCCGTTTCTCCCCTCCCCGTAGTACTCAAGCTCCTTCCTTTCCTTCCTCCTTTAATCTCTCTTCCTCCCCTCCTTCCCATCTCCTCGACCAGCTCGCTTCCCTTTTCCCCGATATGGATAAACAGGTCCCCTCCTTTCTTTTTATTTCTATTTTCTGGCTTTGACCTTTTTTTTTTTTAAGTTGTTGTTGTTGGTTGGTTGGTGGGTTATTGATGAGGATGTTTTTTTGGATTGAATTGTGTGTGATTGTAGGTTCTGGAGAGAGCATTGGAAGAATGCGGTGATGATTTGGATTCGGCGATCAGAAGTCTGACGGAGCTCCGGTTGGGATCTGCTGCTGTTGCCTCCACCTCTGCCGCGGCTGCTGTTAAGCCCGACGGTGAGGCGACCAACGCTCAACTGCATGGTATGTATGTCTGGAATTTCCGGTGTATTGCCTGGTGTACGCGGATGGATATGGTTTTGTTTGTTGAATTTTATGTGTTTTTTTTTTTTTGTTTTCACAGGATTACTTGATCGAAATTATCATGTGATTTTTTATAAGTTATACTTTGTTAGTTCCCTTTATTAAATTTTGAATCTTTTGTATGATATCCATGTTTGTTCACTTATGTTTTGAAAAGCATTTACATTGCATATTGGATTGGCTTGGCTGATACAACGTGTATGCGTGTTTCAGAGTGTTATTGTACTCTAGAATTCATTCCACCACCATCGTGTTTAGCGTATCTGTGTCTTTCTCCGTCACACTTCAGCTTCTGATGTGGTATATTCGTGTCCATTGTTATGAGATATATTCTCAAACTGCATGGATTAATCCAAAAGCCAGCAACTTTGTTTTGTAATGTGATTAACAACAGTATGCCAGGTCTTGAAACAATTGTGGAATGAGGTCTGAGGAGTGGAGCATAACCAATCATCCATTGGTGATATGGTTGTTGGGGTTCATTCGTGACAGAGTTCTTTTATTTCATCAGTGTTGATGAATGTTATGAGATGCAAACCTGTTTCTTAATGATGTTTGAAGCATAAGTAATTGTTGACATCAATTGGTTGGGTATGTAAGGATAGTCGTAATGTTTAACTGATTCTGTAGAATGAGATTGATTGCAACTTGGCTTCAAGCAAACCTAAAGAGATTGGTTGTTCATAGGGCATTAGGGGTATGAACTTAGGCAAACAATGAGATTGAGTGATGTTTGTGATGTTGGTTCATCACTTATACCATGTGGATATCTCTGCATGTGTGCGTCTAGTACGTTCCATGGATGCTTAGAGTACAACAGGTCTTGCAAGGATTCCCTGAAATAGAATGTCCCATTGAAAAACTGAATAGAGGAGAAAGGGGAGGAGCATGGTCCTGTAAAAGTTTATACTTGATCCATCCCCATTGTGCTATCACGGTTGAAATTATCACCTTGCCATTGGAAGCTATGCTGGAATTTTTTAGTATATAAGGAAGTGCCATTTTATTCTGGTCTGACTGAATTGTGCACTTTTTAATTGGCCTATTCATATTCGTGACTTCTTTTCTTCCCATTCCTCATCAGCACAACTCTGTCATATTTATCACTGGTTTTCTTCCCTTTCATTTTCTACACAATACTGTCATATTTATCACTTGTGTTCTCCCCTTTCAGCTTCTGTACAATTCTGTCGTTCTTTGAAAAAAATAGCACACTGTAATGCATGTAATGCACTTGTTTCCGCTTCATGAATTTGCTGGTTATGGCTGTTTTTGTCCTCTTGTACAGCCAATTTCCACATTCCTCTCCAGAGTTTGTCTGCCTCTATCCACTTCAGTGGGTGCAGTTTCAATCACGTCTCTTTTAGGATAAATTTTCAGTTTAAATGCATTTGTTGCATGTGCATGTGTTATGTAGTCTGTGGTAGCCCTTGGCTATCACTCCTTTTGGGATAGAAAGTTATTAAGGGAAGAGTGATTTGATCGTAGGCATTCCAACAGCTGAACCAGAGGTTGCTGCTGCTGAGGACCCTTCAGTTCCAATGCACCTCCCAGTGGACGGTGCAGAGTGGGTAGAACTCTTTGTTAGAGAAATGATGAGTGCCTCCAACATGGATGATGCCAGAGCACGTGCTTCAAGGGCCTTGGAAGTTCTAGAGAAATCCATCTGTGCACGTGCTGGAGCAGAGGCTGCCAAAGCATTTCAACAGGTTGCTCATTAACTGCTATGATGGTCCTCTCTATTTTATGTCTTTCGGAGGCCAAATATTAATGTTGGATGGAAATGAGACTTCCTTTTGTGCTTATTTGTTGAATGTTATAGGAAAATATAATGTTGAAGGAACAAGTTGAAGCACTGATTCAGGAGAACTCTATTCTCAAGCGAGCCGTATCTATTCAGCACGAGAGGCAGAAGGAGTTTGAAGATAGAAGCCAGGAATTGCAGCATCTAAAACAATTGGTGACCCAGTATCAGGACCAACTGAGAACATTGGAGGTTGACCTAGTTTACTATGGCTTGTTTTATTACTTGCCTAAATTTAATTTTTAATTGGAGTTTCATATTTATTTGTGTTTCCATGGGACTGCTTTTTTTTTTTTTTTGCTGCTTTCCGATTTTCTTAATTCTGATTGCTATTTCTTATTGTGCTACCTTTCCAGGTGAACAACTATGCATTAACAATGCACCTAAAGCAGGCTCAGCAGAGCAATTCAATCCCAGGCCGTTTCCATCCTGATGTATTCTAAGTGAATGTTATTTGTATTGTTGCCCTAAATGTTCTTAGGGCAGCCTTTGGCCTTTTTATTAAATTATTATTTCCTAGAAATAGAACCGCTACTTACCTGTCTGTGTAAGTTTGAAATTTGTGCTGGAATTGAAGAATTCTTGTAGGAGCAATATGGACATCCATGGCAATAATTTGTTTACATTGTGAGATATGCACAGCAATGTGCAAATATAGTTGATAAGTTTTAAGTTTTATAAGCGCAGCTATGTTATCTTGCTGGCTGTTCTCCCGAATGGTAATTTGCAAACTTGTAAGGGTGGAAGAAGTGAACATGGATGTTAGTATTGTGTACAAAAAGCTGGTACAAAGGTATGCAATTTAAATTTCAATTAAAGAGAAAAGCGGATGTTTATTATTATATTAGTTATATGGACGTGTCACTGGAAGATGAAAACTTGGAAACATCGAGTTTTCTAGAAGGTAACCATGACTGGAAAATTATAAACTGCAGGTAAATAATGCTTGCTTTTTTTAAAAAAAAATGCTTTGCGAGATGACATATGATGAGAAAGTCCTAAATGATGTAGTCTTTTTTTTTCTTTAACATCTAAATGATCTATGAAACAATAAGCATGCTTGTTATGTGAAATATATTGACGACCGGACAATAAACTTGGACAGCGGTGTATCACTTACCAATGTGGGGTTGGTCCAAGTGGTAAGCGACTTGGTTCAGCTCAAGCGAGCGAGGTTTTGCCACATTGGTCCTACCAATGTGGGGTTGGTCCAAGTGGTAAGCGACTTGGTTCAGCTCAAGCGAGCGAGGTTTTGGTGACAAAGCTCTTGATATCAGATGGAAAACCCAAAAAAAACAATTGAATAAAGATTTTGGTTTTGGTTTTGGCTTATATTTGCATACACGATTTTTCTAAACATTCCCAATCTTCAAATCGTGATTCGTCAATTGTTAGTAGGATCGACAGAACTTGTATCAAATTTTTTATTCGTAAACATTTTTTTCGAAAACATACACATATACTTTCTCCGAAGAGATAAGAGTTATAGTGTAATTCGCACAGGGTTGCGCTGCATACCCATATCATATGATAAAATTCGAGGACTTATCCAACTGCAATTCTATGTAAAAGAGAAAAAGACATGCGCACACAAATTTTTGATTCAAACGCAAAACTAGAGTTACCTTAACATGTACATGTTATAGCAAAACTAAGACTACATGAATATATAGAGATATGCTAACTAATATATATGGTCAAGTCTCTTAATAAGTAGTTAATGATTAGATAAGAGACTGATGCTTTCGACAATACCAAAAAGAAAAGAAGAAAAGAAGGAGACTGGTGATCAAGGATAGAAAAACTTCAATCTGCATCGACTTTTTGTTGGGCGAGCAGGAATTAGGCACTATTCCATTGAAGAACCACCGGATTCTTCACACAGAGAGCAGCAGTGTACCGTTTCTCACAAAGAAATTAATAGATTTTCATGGTACCACACAAGCACTATTGGGAGATTCAGAACACAGAAACAAGCTTTCCTCCACCTCTCATCATCCTCTTAAACTCATCGAAATTTACCATTCCATCACCATCCATATCAACTTTCCTAATCATCTCTTTCAAATCCTCAAATTTCCTACCTTCCTTCAATCCCAAAGATGACAACACGGAACCCAGCTCTTCCACTGAGATCAACCCATCTTTATCCCTATCAAACACATCAAAAGCTTCCTTCAAATCCCCTTCTCCAGCTCCATCTTCCTGATGTTCACCAATATCATCATCACCCGCCACTGCCTTGTACAAGATGCAAAACTCGTCCAAGTCAATCAACCCATCTCCGTTAGAATCCACCTTAACAACCATATCTTCAACTTCTTTCTCCGACAAGAAGATACCTATGTTCTTGAGTGACTCTCTCAGTTCTTGCTTTGTAATGAACCCATCACCATTCTTGTCGAAGGTGGCAAAGACGCTCTTGAGCTCAGCTTTGTCATGATGAGCACCACCACCGCCACTCTTCTCTTTGTGTGATGGACTGGTTTTGGCACTACTTATAGGTGGTGGTGGAGGAGGAGGAGGAGGAGGTTGGGTGATTGTGGGGAGGAAAGATTGGAGCCATGCAATCAACTTCTTGGAAGGTACATAAAAGTATATATTAATAAGGCCAGCAGTGAAGAGAAGTAACCATAACAGTATGGTTATGACCATTTTTTTTTCTTTTTCTTGTTCACACTAAGGAACAAGATAAAAGAAGGAGAAAAATAGAGCCAAAGAAGAGCGGCCAAAGGACAAAGGAGATAGATGGGTCAGGGGTTAGGTTTAAGTTGAGCCAAAACAGCCATGAGCAATGAAGAAGCTACGCGGCATTTGGTGTGCTTTTGATCCCACAAACCGCGTGACCTGTAATAACCATAACCCAAAAGGCTATTGTGAAATTTGGTGGCATTAAAACTACATGGTGTGTGATTGACTACGAGACACTTGTCATTCTTTTTTATGGTCTTAACAAAATTCACCAGTTTCATTTTCTGGGCGTTTTTAATTGTTTCCTTTATTTCTTTTACTTTAAAAACTTTTATGGTAACGTATTTGTTACACTGACAGCAATTCCAACTAAAGGAGAAAACAAATTAGGGTTTTCTCTTTTCTTTCATTCTTTTAGAGAAAAATCCTAGATCTATAATTTGGGGCTACCGCCGACTTTCTTCCGGCGGTGAGCCCCCACCAAAAAATTTTTCAACTAGTTTGTTTTTGTATTTTTTTTAGTTTTGTTGGTTTACTCCCACTTTTTGTGGGTTTTGTCTCACTTTTTGTGAGTTGTTTTCTCTCCTTCTGGAGTTTTCTCACCTTTTTTGGTGTTTCAAATAAGTCTATGGGAGCCAAAGTTCATGAAGGAAGATTCAATTTGAAGAACGATTCTATATCTGCTATAGAAATTTACCAACAAAGGGATATTTTCCCCCACAAGTATGTCTCAAATTTACCTGCTGGCATGGTGGTTGATGCACGGACCCTACTGGATCTGGATCTGAAGCTCGCGAGAGTAGAGTCGCGAGTGGTGTGCCTTTGTAAATCCTCAATTGAAGTAGAAAAATCACGTTGTGTATTTTTATGTAGTAGATTAAGAATAATTCTTTTGTTGGATTTTTCTTATGCTTTTGCTATATTAGATCTTCAGCTATGTAATTTCAGATCTTTAGATGTAACAGCCCGGGTAATTTTTACGTTTTTACCGTCACCATAAAATTTATTTTACAGTTATTTACCATTAAAATTAATCTTAGGTAATTAATTTATGGTAATTCGTGCATCGGATTCCGAAACCGAGCCCTGTCCCACGTTCGGAATTTTTCTGCGGATTTTTCGGACCAAAGTTGGAATTTTTCGGGTCCAGGAATCTTCAGAAAAGTCGGGTTTGACCTTGAGTTATCGGGCCAGAAATAAAGTCAAGGGGGTATTATAGTTATTTTCTCGTCCGGACAGAACCCGCCTCACATGCTGCACAGTGGGGAGTCTGCACCCGCCATTCACTGTGAGGCATGTGAACTGCCAGTACCCCCACCCGTGCTCAACCAGTATTCTGCACTGCATGAGCTTTACCCGTGATTTTTCCTGCCTTAACACTGACCTCTGCAAAAACTCTACCATCACCAGCACACTTCCCTGCAAGCTCTGCAGTACACTGGCCAGCAACCAAAACTCCTCCTCCCTTTACAAAACCAAACCAGAAAAAAATAAGCAAAAACACTCACCCAGCACCAAAACTACGTCGTTTTGGGCAGCAACCCCTCTTCCTTCCCTTTTCTTTTCTTCCTTTCTTCCTCCTTTGGCCGACCACCGGCCGAGCCACACGCTGCCCCACACCACCCGCTGCCGACCACTACCTCGTCACCATCACCACCTGCTCACCCTCTCCTCCTTCCCTTCCTTCCCTCCGCCGTGAGCAGCGCCAGTGGAGCTCGTCTCCCCGTCGCCCCTTGTCTCGCTTCTCCTCCTCGCGAGCCCGACGACCACCACCACTGGTGACATGGCCAGTTTGGTTTGGTTGTTGGGGATGTTGATCCTGGATGATGTTGTTATTGGGATGTTGATCCCGAATTTGTTGATATTGGGATGTTGATCCCCGGATTGGTTGTGATTGGGATGTTGATCCCGGATTGTGATTTGGCCTGGCATCCGGAATTAGTTAATAACCAGGTACGACCCTAGCTTGTCCAGCGACGGGGCCCGGAAGATAAAATTGGTAAAAATAATAATAGACATTCTTTTGGTCTTGGCTCAGTTATGTTTTAGTAGGATTCTTTTGTTGTGTTGTTTGTGTTTACTTCGAAAGTATTATGGTTGATTACATATCTCTGTTTATCCTTCATCGGTGAGCACTTCGGACTCACCCCTCGCCTGCGGGGTTTCATCCCGTAGGTTTAGTTGTTTCGTAGATCAGGTACGACGTTCGATGGCTGCTGCTTTCTTCTCCACCTGACTCCGGATCCATACCTCCGCTGCATGTGCATTTAAGACTTCCGCTGCTGTGCTATGTATATTGTTGTGTTGCTGCTTTTTATATTGCTTATGATGATGTTTAATCTGGATTATGCTACTGCTGTTATGAAAAGTGTGTAGATTGAATAATGGTCCCCGAGTATAGGTGACAGTTGTAGTATACTGTGTGCTGATGTATTTGAACTTACTGTGTAATATTTTACTGCGATGTACTGCCTGAACTGTTAGAAAGAATAGTTTCGGCACGTGTTTACTGAAACCGGTAAATACGGGTCGGGGCGCTTCATTAGATCTGTTTATATGAATGAAGGATGCTCCTTTTCTCAAAAAAAAACTAAAGAAGAAAACAAAATGGTATCCTGTGATAGAGGCAGGGGAGTGGGGGAGAAGAAAAAAGGGCAATATAGTGGGCGAATGGTAGTGTGATGATTTACTTATACGATATAGTGGGTACTGTATACTCAGTACTCCATGTGAGTTGTCTGTTGTTTTCTTGTTTGTGTTATAAAACAGCATGTGGATGTCATGTCCACCAAAATGATCAACCTACCATTGACACTCCTGCCTATATATACATGTAATATCATGATACTCAGTATGAATAAAACCGGCTCCTCCTTTCTTTATCTTCATTTCTTCCTCACTTCTCTTCCTTTGCTACCTCATTTTTCTTGATTTTCACTTCATTAAAACACTATATTTATAACACGTTATCAGCACGATCATCCCTACCTTGAGCATTTTTTTCTGGAAACCAAAGGAAGAAGTAACGAGTCGTCACCCTCAATGCCTCGGGTTACTGTTCACACGTAACCGTTCCGGGCCGCCACTCGTATCACCGCCGCCACCATGGCCTTCCCCGTGCCGTTGTGACTTCGATGCCGTCTTCTCCCGTCGGTATCCGCCGCCAACGCGCTGCCGGGATGAAGGAACCCGACAGCCATGCCCGCAACCCGGGAAGACTTGTCGGGTCTGCCTCATCTTCTCCAGCATCTTCCGCCTCCTGCCCACGTCGCGAGCAGCTGATGCCTCGCCGCCCTGCGTCGCCACCTTCTCCCTTCCGCCAGAAGCTGCTTATCGCCACCGCTAGGACTTCGTCGCCGCTGCAATAATCGTCGGGTCGAGTCCTCCTCGCACTGCCGTCGCTTGCAGCCGACGAACTCACGGCCACCTGGCTCTCCTACTCGCACTGCCGCATCACCGTCGCTTCCAGCTGCCGCGCCCTTCCCGCGTCGCGCCGCTGGTGCAGCTCACCTCGCGGGTCGGCCCGTTTTTGTGAAGAAGATGACCCGGCCAAATCGGGCCATGGCCTCGGGTTGAAGACGACCCCGACCCGGAATTGTGAACGAGTCCGTGGCATGGTTCGGATTGACCCGCGTGGCACGGGTTAGAAACTTGGGTTGGGTGCTGATGGGCTGGTTGGTAGTTTGGGCTTTGAGCGCGGGCCTGCACCTAGGCTCCTACTTGGAGGCCTGGGCTTGGCACTGTGCACAGACCTGGGTTGCACTACTCAAGGCCTAGCCTAGAAAAAAAAAAGAAGGAAAAATATAATTCTGGAAAATATTCAGGAAAAAAATAATTTGAGAAAATAATAATTATCATGAAAATAATTTTGAAAACGGTATTATATACCGGAATAATAACCGGGTATAAGTATGATATATTATATATTATTGCTGAAAGATTTATCGAGTAAGCATATTTTATGTTTTTTTAATTTAAATTACGATTGGGCTATTAAAAGGCCCATTGCATTTAATTTCTTGCTTTAATTTCATTTACGTTTTGGGGTCGTACAAGGCCCATCGCATTTAATTTTCGGTTACTTATTGGGCTATGAAAAGGCCCATTATATTTAATTTCTTGCTTTAATTTCATTTACATTTTGGGATCGTACAAGGCCCATCGCATTTAATTTTCGGTTACCTATTGGGCTATAAAAATGCCCATTATATTTAATTTCATTTACGTTTTGGGCTCGTACAAGGCCCATCGCATTTAATTTTTGGTTATTTATTGGGCTATGAAAAGGCCCATTATATTTATTTTCTTGCTTTAGTCTACGTTTTAATTGGGCTCGTACAAGGCCCATTGCATTTAATTTTCGCTTATTTAATTTTAATAGGGCTAATTAATAAAAGGCCCATGTTTCTTTTTAAGTCTTTTATTTATTTAATTTTGGAATTATGTTACAAATATTGGAGACCCTTAAAATTTCCGGAAGAAATTTATTATGGGCATTGAATACATTTGAATGCAAATTGTCTAGAAGACGCAATAAAAGAGAAAATAAAGCAAAGACTGGATGTATTACTGCCAAAAGATCCCGCAGATCTTTGAGGAAAATTGAAGAAAGATATGACCACCAGAAGGTAGATGTTGTATGACCACCAGAAGATGGATATTATACGACCACCAGAAGATGAATATTGTTCTTGCTTACCCTGAAGGCGCAAGTCATTTTTATTGAATGCTTTTATTTTATGTTTTATTTAATTATTATTTGTTATATTTTATTTTATTATATTTACTTTACTGTTATTATAATCGTTTGTAGAATAATGGCTCAGGCATTTGTCCTGGAGACAATACAAATTGACATCCAAGGGGAAGAGTTATATGTGTGGATGTCAACTATTTTACATAACATGTACAATCTCAAAATGAGAAAAAGATTTATACGCTCCAGAAGAGCATAAGTTTGAATATGTTCCTGAAGAACGCACATTTTTCTATGATCTAGAAGATCATATATTTACGCTCTGGAAGAGCAAATACTCTTGAAGAGTACAGAAACTCCCACTTACAGTAATTAAAGATATTATCATGGATCCCGTCGAATTGACTCTGCTCTATTCCCTGAAGCGAATAAGACAGTATAATTAATTGTGTTTGTGACTGTGAATGAGGGTATAATGGCAAAGCTAAGGGAAAACATGCATATTATTATTGCAAAATGAATCCATAACAGGAGAACATTCACATAGAGGAATTATGCTCATACAAAAGTTGAAATAATTATTTATCTGTTGGGTACAACATTGACTCTAAAACTCTGAGCCTCGTTGTTGATGTTGACCCTAACACTGTCGTTCCAGAAGAACCACATGCCACCCATATTGTTTTCTCCAGGTATCTCAAACTGATTTGTTGGAGGAAAATGGAGTTGGATTACACCATGATTTTCTCCTACTTGCCACAAAGTCTCAGTAATCAGTACCATATTGGGCTTGTACTGATTCTTCAGATCCTTTAAAGTACGCACAAAGTCTTGAGATCTTATTGCTACACCCCTGCAATTCCATAGTAAAAGTCGTACCTTAGGCCATGTAGGTGGTAACCCACTCACCCTTGGGACTCTCCGAGGCATCATGGAAACCTGATAATAACTGCTTTGATTTAAAATTTGACATGAAGGCTCTAGCTGAAATTCCAGCAGTCTATTAGATATGAAAAACATAATAGAGTTAGCCGAGCCATAAAAGGAAGCCCTTAAATTGCTTTGGTCCTCTAGGAAGAATATTTCTTCCATAGGAGTTACAAAGAACCTAGATGAATAAAGTTCATCAACAAACACTAAACGAGGAATTTTCGCCAGATCATTCGGTAATTCCTCTTGCTGCTCATTCACCATGCTATAAGCTAACCTATTCCTTCTTCCTAGAGAGGCACCCTCAACAAAGAAAACAGTAGCTGGGGAAGGCATTTTTCTTGTCTTGTTGAGTTTTTCTGAGTTTTTTGTATCTTCCTATCTCAACCGCCTCCCATTCTTATAGTCTGAGATTAGACAGCTAGGTGTCAGTTTTTCAAATGTGGACCCTTATACTGTCTCCGAAAAGATCCAGAAGATTTTTTAGTAATTAAAATTTTGCATTATTTGTCAGTAAACTCCAAAGTTTTTCAATCTTCGAGGTTTTGTTTTGGAAAAGTTTGTCACTACTTTAATTATTGCTCAATAATTCTGATCTTTTTCGACATGAGTGGCATAAATAAGCCTAAAATTGGCACATTTATTGCTAGCCTGAAGCTAGCAGTTGAGTAATTAAAACTTAACATATCTAGCCAGAAGCTGGAATGCACTAGCCTGGAGCTAGCAATTTTAAGTGTTTAAATACACAGTTTGCACAGCCCGAAGCTGTGATTAACTAGAAATTGATTATTGGATATCTTGTTTGGCATGACCGGATCAATAATGATGCACGAAATTTATTTGGTTATTCATTGAAAAAACCAGAAGTTTTTACAATCAATGAATTTCCATGAGTTTGTTTGCTGCGAAAATTAATTGCTCAGCCTTTCTAAGATGAGGTTGGCCTAAAATCACCAGTAATTTTGGGAATAATTCAGGGACATGTACGCGGACTAATAAATCCACCGTGTTGACCATCTAGGTAATTTTTACGATGCATCGACTAGAAGGTCTATTGCGTGCAAGTTGGCATTGTGCGCACTTATTTTAATGATTAAGCCACTTGTGGGTACACATCCCTAATTATGTTATAAGACTATATGTCTAGATAATACTGGTATATTTCTTCAATGGATAATGTATATCATTGGCAATAAATCCAAACTGATCTGGGTGAATATCTCCAATTGATTGCAGGACCATTGTTGATGAAATATTACAGTTTGAGAAAATGGTATTTTACATGCAGCAGTACTTATGTGCATCAAGCCAACAAGTTATCATAAAATCTCCCCATTTAATTGGTTCATGGTCACGAACCTAGTAACTCCCATCTTCGGACCATTTATTGTACAGTATATGTATATAATGCTCCACCACAGCATATTTGGTCCTTAAAGAAGACTGGGAATATATGTTGAGTATGTTGGGTATGTTAGTTATTAATTAAGAGAAAGAGTTTACCCAACATAAGGGGGAGAAAATAAGCAGCTGGATCAAGATATTATTAAAATACATTATCAATGTATGATTGTTGATCCTCAAATAAATTAGTGTGAACATGAAGTTCAAAAGATGATTCATTTGTAGGAAATTAATATGCAATTGCCAGACACATAAAGTGACCAAATCTTATATACCAGGTGCAAACGCTCCTGTTCAAATTAATGTTCCAGAAGAACAAGTATAGTATGCAAATGAATCTAAAGTACGCAGGAAGCGTAGAATATACTCGGTTCCAAAAGAAAACAAAATTCTCGATAGAGAGAATGGAGCAAAAGAGATAAGATGGCCCCAGTTAGAAAAGATGGCCTCCAGTAGAGGTTCACATTAAATGTCCTCCAGAAGAGGTTTTTATGACACAATTGATAAAGTTTCAGAAGTAATGCAGGTACCTGAAATAAATGAATATGATGCGATCTCAATTACAGTGTCAGGAATGTGATGGAACCGACGTGAAATAACCGTCGACGGAATATCTTTTTTTTATATAGCACTAATTATTATGAAAGAAAATGAGGATCATGAACCTACATCTATTGATGAATGTAGGCGCAGAATGATTGGCCAAAATATAGAGAGACATAATTAAAGGTTATGTTAGACCCGCTTGTGAAGCGAGGAATTTTTCGGACCTGTAGTCCGCACAACAGTGGTATAACACCGGTCGATTATAAAAGGTGTTTGTGCGAAAAAATGGGAAATATAAAGCACAATTTATCGCACAAAGCACGGCTTGTCGCATGTCGCACAAGGTTTTTTGCTCTACGACCTGGTATTTAATTATGAGGAGATAAACTCCCCTGTGGTGGATGCAATAATTTTGATAAGTTTGGCATTATATAGAAATGCATCTAGTGGATGCTATTGCAGCCTATTTTCTAAGGATCCATAAGTCATGGCATATGCATGAGAATCCCTGAAGCATTCAAGTTGCTTGAAGCAATTAATTCCCCGGGAATATACAAAATTAAGCTAAATTGACCTTTACATGATTCAAATCATTTTGAGTACGCATGAATTTATTGCTTATGTTATATATATATTTTTTTGTGATTTAAATATTATTGGAACTCCTGAAAAATCTCATAAAGAATTAGATTGGTCTAGAAGTATCCTATCTAAGTGAAATTTATATTGCTAGCCTGAAGCTTTTGTCATAAGCCTATTGACAAGATATGACTTTGCTCTTATCTTCGGGGTATAACTGATGTGGTATTGTGTTAACCCTATAAACCCGAAAAGAATATAGTTGGTCTTTGCTGATGCAGGTCATTTATTTGATCCACAAAAGCACAGACGGACATCTGCTACAATTTTACACATGATATTGCTATATCATCGGGACTACAAAAGCAAGACGGCAAGATAGATGCTCCAACAACAAATTATGAAGATAATGCTGCCTACATTGTCCAATTAAAGTAGTAATGTATCAAAAGTGATCGGACAAAGCACACGTCACCAGAAGTTGACAAGGATGATTGGCATGCAACGAACATCAAGAAATCAAGAGAGGCCAAAGTGAGGGGGAGTAGAATACGCACTGCACTCTTTTTTCCTTCACCAAGTTTTTATCCCACTGGGTTTTTCTTGGTAAGATTTTTAATGAGGCAGTTTCTCCTAAACGTATTCTACCCAATGCAAAATGACATCCAAGGGGGAGTGTTATAAAACAGCATGTGGATGTCATGCCCACCAAAATGATCAACCTACCATTGACACTCGTGCCTATATATACATGTAATGTCATGATACTCAGTATGAATAAAACCGGCTCCTCCTTTCTTTATCTTCATTTCTTCCTCACTGTGTCTTCCTCACTTCTCTTCCTCTGCTACCTCATTTTTTTTTATTTTCACTTCATTAAAACACTATACTTATAACAGTTTGCCTCTTTTTTTATTTATTCATTAATTTATTGAACCGTTTCTTGTTGCCTTTAATTCGCTTTCAGATTAAAAAGAAAATTGCATTCTTTTTCCTTTTGGTCATAGGTGCACTTGATGGATAGTTGATAATAACCAACAACATATACACAGATTCATAATTCCTGCTATTATGGAGGAATGAATGATACTATATGTTGCGCTTTCCACCTATTCAAAAGAAAGAAAAAACAAAACCAAAAGTGTTGCTCTTTCCACCATGCGAAACCACTACCAGCTGCCACTTTTGCGCCCCACAAACACTCTTTTCTTTCTATGATGATCAATATATGTAGCATAGTGGTTTTGAAATGGAAATAAAAACGACCCAATCATGCCTATGTCGTTGAATGCATTGTGTATTTATGTTAAAAGTTTGCTAAAACTGCCTAATTAACTGTAATGCTTAAGGATGAAGGCCTTGACAGTAACAGTTGCAAAAGTGTATAGAATACTCAATAACACAGCCCTTGTCAAAAGAAGAAAAACCTCAAACGAGTAAGAAAATGACGGCATAAATTGAGTCGGAAAACAATTCTTGTATAAAATTTCACTACATTTTTATATATGCAGAGATGTATTTGTACTGATAATAAAGGATATGTCCTTATCACAATTACTATTCGTGACTTGCCATCTGCATAAAATTTTTATACACTTACCATCTCACGTTTATAGCAAAAAGATGTCCACTTAAAAATGATGGTAAGGGCCAATTATAACAGTTTTTGTTTCAATTATTGATTACAACCTACCTGTTTTTGTGCCAATTTATTATTCCCTCTGTCCCTTTTTATTGACGCTTAAACCATTTAGAATTGTCCCAAACCATTTAGAAAAATATTGTGCTTTAGAATATTTGATGAGTATTAAATGATTTTTTTTCTCATTTTGCCTTATCCTCAGATTCTTTGATTGTCTTTATTATTTTTTTTAAATAAGAAATAATTTATTCTTAACCTAATGTAAAATTGTCAATTATACCTATTAAATACATTTCTTAATATGTGTATAGATACTCTAAACGTCAATAAAAAAGGGACAGATATCTTATTACGACGCAACAATATAAAAGAAACAGACCATCCCCACCACTTCTGGTGGCAGAGTTTGCAAATTCTATCTACCGAGTGCCGTGAGCATCAGGGAACACACACGATTTAACATTTAAGGCACCGGATACTTAGCTTTTCCTCGATCAATTTACTACCACCACTTGCCTTTTAGATTCTCTTTCAGTCACTCTCTCACGCAAAGAATTATTGCCTTCTTTAAAAAGTAACTTAAGATATCTCTCTTCCCATCCAAAAGAATAAACTTGGACCATGCACATATCCTTCGGGTGCAATTCAGCATATTGTTACATAATTAATTAAGGTTACATATCTTTCCCTTAAGCCTGGACTTAAGCATTTGAAATTTTTGGATTAGCCCGCGGTTATCCACCCACCACCTGTGCATGCAGCCGCGAGATAATAATTGATTATCATGTCATTTTTATGAAATGATGAGTTGTTGCTGTCTTGAGCAATTATTTGTGGTTACACTTACAGATACGAGTGACAATTACTTCATCACAACTAAAGTGGAAATAGCTCCAATTAATGCCTTTATTTAGGTGATAAGAAATCTATTGACCTAATTGGAACGCAGGAAGAAGTGCAACTGTGCAAGCAAAAGGAAAATGAAGTTGACCAGATTCTTGGTTAGACAGAATTTTAAGTCTTGTCGGGTGAAAAGGACTTTTAAGTCTGTATATCTATTTCCCTGTGTGCGTTTTGGGCTTTCTATTAGGCTTTAGTATACATGTGGCATTGCGTGGGGCTCAGTTTTGGAATTTGGCCACGAAGGTTAAATATTATGAAAGGCTTGGCTTAAATTCCGAGCGAAATAGCAAAAATAACCTCCAAATGTAGCTTTTTTCTTTCTTTGGAACTCACTAAGCTGAATCGTACTACGCCAAATCCACAATATACCAATTATTAGCGTGTAGACATAGTATCAAATAAATAAATGCAAATTAGCCATTGAAACTGACTTGAGATCTTCAATCAACTACTTAACTCTCTTGAGTTGTACCTTATTAGCTAGAGTTGCTGATTCTTTTAGAGCTATTTTTTATCTCTTTTTATAATCTTTGGTGATTATTGTAAGAAAGCAAGAAATTACTTTCAAGGGTTTGTAAGGTAGTATTTAATTTTTTTGGAAAATTAACTTATTTGTGGGCTGGTAAGTTTCTGTCATTGTGAGACACAAATCGATACCAAGAAGCAATCATCCACGGTGCCTGCCTCATGGCCTAATTTTGAATGTAGGCCTCTGTTTGATGGACCTCTTTAGGCTTTTAATGTGTAGGAGCTATTGGGTCCTGTACTGGATCGGCATATATGAGGGCCTTTTTAAGAGGTTGGTTTTGCTTCTCAATGAAAGGAAAAGCAAACAGCCTACGACCGTTGGCTTACTAAGCACTTCCATGAGGTTGAGAGTTCGAACCCTACCGACTGTCCCTCTTGGTGGGTAATCTGTAAATACCACTGTAAGCGCCCGCTGAGCCCGATGGTTTGCCCTGGCCCTGGACTGGGGGAGCCTCCCCTCAACCTAAACTTTTTGTTACCAAAAAAAAAGGAAAAGCAAACAAAATCTAGAAGAGAACGATCTCAATTTTGAGAAATAATGCTTCAGAGTCAGATCTCTTATAGCGTTCTCTAACTAATATATAATTGATAAACTACTTAACGTTTAGGGATCATTGTGTCTTCGAGGTTTCTGTTGCTTAACTACACCATCTTCTCCATTCGGGTAGAAGTAGAAAATTCAGAAGTACTTGCAGTAGATGGTTAAAATTTGGACATAAGTTCAATTTGTCAGCTCGTCAAAGTGGTTGATTATTTTGGTAGTTATTAGGTAGCCACAGGGTGTTAGCTAGGATTAGTGGTAACCAACTACTACTTACAACAACTGATGCTATTGGCCTTTTAGCTTGGAAATGAATGTGACAAAGATTGGTTAGGTTCATGTCACTTTAAGTTAATAAATTCCATCAATAAGAGAATAGGGAATTAATGAGTGATAACCCACCAAAGTTTAATATTGCTCACTCCTTTTTTTTTTTTTTTGTCGCAACATAGAGTACTCTCCCTTCATATTTTTAACAACAAAATCTTTTGACGAGAGTGTTCAAGAATTTTTTTTTATTTTTTTTTGGGTGGTGGTGCTTGAAGGATTCTTCCACAGGTAAAGGGATTCACTCGACAGGACAAAATGTCAGAGATTCGTGTGTAAACGAACTTGCAAGCCAACAATTTTAAGATCACCATTAAAGACTTTGCCTGGTTCATCTTTGTGGATTGGATACTCAGGATTGCTTGTGAGTTACCTACCTATGAGGTACTTTTTTATATTCTTCCCGAGGTACATTCCACTCTAGACCCACAAGCATTTCAAAACAAAGAATTGAAGATAAAGCACAACAACACAATAGAATGATAAATATCATTTTGCTGTTCTTTTTTTTTATTTACTAGCTAATATATTCTTTCTTCTGTGGTAGTTCTTCCTTCCCTTTTGCTTTTAAGAAAAGTGTTGGTGGTGGATATGGAAAAACAAAAAGAAAAAAATGGTGATGGATCATAATTGAGGATTGGGCCCATTTTACGGTAGGCAGAAGAAGCTGTTCAAATTGGTGGCCCATCTCTGCTCCTTTTTTACTTTGCGTCACAAGAATCCAACGGCCCATCCACCCACCTCCTACCATTGTTTTTTAATTGTTGTTGTTTCTTTGTCTTAAGAATAGAGAGAACAGGGCCAATAGGGGATTTTTTGTTGTAGCGAGAAAGAACAGGCTGTTCTAGTGACCCACATGACATGATAGCGACCCACAAACGGACCACGACAACCTTGCCTTTCTTTATCAATCCCGTCCCGTTTCCCATGTATCGTTATTCTCATTGGATGATGATCACATGGTGCTACTACTCCCCTTATTAATTCCCCCATTAGAATGGTCCCATATACTATCAAAACCCCTTTTGTCCTTCCAATTTATTAATCAATCTTACGGCCTTACGGCGTAAACATGGATTGATGTACTGTGTACTGCATACACATATGAGTTTTGACACCGCAATTTCTCTTCTCAATCAACATTGTCATCATCATCCACCCTCTCCACCCAATATATATTATCCAGTTTTGTAGTGGGATGTGAAGAGGTAAAAACTAAAAACTATAAAGTATCCACAACCTGAACGTGGTGGCCTTAACGGGTCCCACAATTTCCTGGGCCCGGCCGCAGTTTTGATGGGCTGGACATATGTGTATAGGTGTCCCAACCCAAGCTTTAAGCCCCGGGATCCCGGAATACTACTTACCACTATGTGCATGTTACCTTCATATTGTTTGCTGTATTATTATTTGATATTGCTGGAAACTAACTATGTGTTATAAAACGTGATTTTAGGTGGATGTATTATACCTACCAAAACAGTGCTTCTCCCCTTATATATATTGTAATTTAAAACAGAGTATTGTGTGGATGAATGAAATTAGCCGTGCCCTGCCCATCTCTACTCTTCCTCTGTTATACTCTCCACTTCTCTTCTTCCTCCTCTGCAAATTCAATTTCTTCATAAAACTAAACACTATATTTATAACACGTTATCAGCCGATCGACTCTACCTGAAGCATGAAAACCGGCAAAGAAACGAAAAAAAAAAACCAACTGTGTCGTCACCTTCTAAGCTCCTCTGCCACTGTTCACCGGTAAGGGATTCCCGCCACTGCTCGTCTCACCGCCGCCACAATCAGCCTCCCCGCGCCGCCGCGATCCCGACGCCGTCTTCTCCCGTCGATTTCCGCCGCCGACGCGCCGCCAGGAGCAGAAGACCCGACGGCCAAGTCGACGATCCGACTTAACCTGTCAGGTCCTCCTCACCTGTTCGTCGCCGCCCGCCTGCAGATGACGCCAAGCCGCCCTGCGTTGCCGTCCGTCGCTCGTCCCTTGCTCGCCTCGTCGCGCCATCGCCTCAAACCGCGTCTGCAACTCGCCATGATGGGCGACCCGCGAGCTGAGGAAGACGACCCGGATGGGTCGGACTGACCCGACGGGTCAGCGAGCTCGGGCCGCGCCTGGGCGTTGGGCTGGTCACTTGGGCCGCACTATTTAAGCCCATCCATGTAAAAAAAAATATCCGGGCCGCACTGTTTTAAGCCCAACCCTGTAAAAAAAAACTGGGCCGCACTGTTTAAGCCCAGCCGTGTTAAAAAAAAAAGAGAGAGAGAAAAGAAAAGGAAAAGAGAAAAAGAAGAGAAGAGGAGAGTATAACAGAGGAAGAGTAGAGATGGGCAGGGCACGGCTAATTTCATTCATCCACACAATACTCTGTTTTAGATTACAATATATATAGGGGGAGAAGCACTGTTTTGGTAGGTATAATACATCCACCTAAAATCACGTTTTATAACACTCCCCCTTGGATGTTATTATACATTGGGTAGGATACGCTAAGGGAGATCTGCCTCATTTATTGGATCATTCATTGGGCCATCCCGGGTCAATAATGATGCACGAAATTTATTGGATCATTCATTGGAAAACCAAAAGTTTTACAATCAATGAATTTCTATGAGTTTGTTTGCTGCGAAAGTTATTATACGGCCTTCCTAAGATGAGAATGGCCTAGTATCACCAGCAAGTTAGAGAAAAATTCAGGGACATAAACGCGGACTGAAAAATCCGCGGTGTTAACCATCTAGGTAATTTTTACGATGCATCGACTAGATGGTCTATTGTGTAACGCAAGTTGACATTGTGCGCACTAATTTAATAATTAAGCCACTTGCAGGTATATGTCCTTACTTATGTTACTAGACTATATGTCTAGATAATGCTGGTATATTTCTTCAATGGATAATGTATATCATTGGAAATAAACCCAAACAGATCTGGGGGAACATTGACAATTGATTGCAGGACTATTGATGAAATATTACTGTTTGAGAAAATGGTATTTTATATGCAGCAACACTTGATTGCATCAAGCCAACATGATGTTATAAGATCCCCCCATTTAATTGATTAATGGTCACATACTTAGTATCTCCCATCTTCGGACCATCGGTTATTTAGTATATTATGCTCCACCACAGGGTTGTGAAATGGTCTCTTAAAGAAGATTGGGAATCTACGTTGGGTATGAATCTCGATAAGTTACAAGAGTAATTGAAACCTATGATAGGAGATTGGAGATTCATTTATTGTAAGATTTGCTTATTAATTTGATGTTTTACCCAACATCAGGGGGAGGTAATAAGCAGCTGGATCAAGAGATTATTGAAATGATTTATCAATATCTAGTTTTATAGTATGAACCTGAAGTTCAAAAGATGATTCATTTGCAGGAAAATTGATATGCAATTGCCAGACACATTTAAATTAAGTGTGACCATATACCAGCTACAAATGCTCCTATTTAGATTGATGTAAGTATGCAAATGAGTCTATATATTATACTCGGTTCCAAAAGAAAAAAAAATTTCGATAGAGAATAAAGGAGCAAAATGATAAGATGGCCCCAGTAAGGAAATAAGGCCTCCAGTAGAGGTTTGAATTAAAAGTCCTCCAGAAGAGGTATGTTATCTGACATAATTGATAAAGTTCCAGAAGTAACTCAGGTACCTGAAATAAGTGAATATGATGAGATCTCAATTACAGTGTCAGAGATAAGATGGAACCGACATGAAATAACCGTCGACGGAATATAATTTTTATTTACTTTACATAGCGCTAAAATGAGGATCATGAACCTACTAATGAAAGTAGGCGTTGTATGATTGGTCAAAATAAAGAGATATAATTAAAGGCTGTGTTAGACTCGCTTATGAAGCGAGATATTTTTCGGACCTGTAGTCCGTACACCAGAGGGTGTAAAATTAATTAGTCGTAGAAACGGGTATTTGTGCAGAAAATATAAATGAGATATAAAGCACGGTTGCACAAGGTTTAACCTGAACGACTTGATTTTAATTATGAGGAGATTTACTCCCTTGTGGTGGATGCAATTATGTTAATAAGTCTGGCATCATATGAAAAGAAATTGAAATGCATCTAGTGAATGCTATTACAGCCTATTATTAATATGGATCCATAAGTCATGATATATATATAAAGATCCCTGAAGGATCCAAGTTGCCTGAAGCAACTAATTCCCGGGAAATTACAAGAAAATTGAACCGAATTTAAATCATTTTAAGTATGGATAAATTTATGTTGATATCTATATGTTTTGTGATTGGAACTCCTGAAGAAGCTTCCAAATACCGTGCTATTAGTTTGGTCCTGAAGTACCTTATCGATGTGCAATTTATATTGCTAGTAACATAAGGCCTGAAGCTTTTGACTTAAGCCTATTGGCAAGATACGAATTTGCTCTTATCTTCGGAGTATAAAAGACGTGGTGTTATGTTAATCCTGTAAGCCCGAAGAAAGAAGAGTTGGTTTTTGCAGATGCAGATCCACCACTTGATCCACAAAAGGTACAGCCGAACATCTGTCACAATATTATACATGAAATTGTTGTATCATTGAGACTACAAAAGGCAAGAGGGCAAGACAGATGCTCCAACAATAAATTATGAAGATTATGCTGCCAACTCTGTCTAATTGAAGTTATGATGTAACAAAAATGATCAGACAAAACAAACGTCACCAGAAGCTGACAAGGACGATTGGCATGCAATAATATCAAGCAATCAATGGAGGCCAAAATGAGGGGAGTAGAATATGCACTGCACTCTTTTTTTCTTCACCAAGTTTTTATCCCACTGGGTTTTTCTTGGTAAGGTTTTTAATGAGGCAGTTCTCCCTTAGCGTATCCTACCCAATGTATAATAACATCCAAGAGGGAGTGTTATAAAACATGATTTTAGGTGGATGTATTATACCTACCAAAACAGTGCTTCTCCCCCTATATATATTGTAATCTAAAACAGAGTATTGTGTGGATGAATGAAATTAGCCGTGCCCTGCCCATCTCCACTCTTCCTCTGTTATACTCTCCTCTTCTCTTCTTCCTCCGCTGCAAATTCAATTTCTTCATAAAACTAAACACTATATTTATAACACTATGGAAATTGGTAGATATTATTAGTCTAGAAAAAGAAGAAATATTGGAATAGGAGAAGGTCCGGGATATTAGATCTAGGCCTTTTGTGTGTTACATGAATTATAAGCTGAGGGGCCACAAGCAGTGGATCCAATAATTGTTAGTGATGGGCAAGAAAAATTGACATGAGAGAAAGAATTCCTCATAAGCTCCAACTTTTTGAATTCTTGAAATCAAAATCCTGTAACAAAAAGGATAATTTGAGGGTGAAAAGTGAGCAATAGAGTATTTTCTTGTTGTTGGGTTTTGAACCAAATTGTTGGTCAAATAAAATAATGAGAGTTAGGCAAGGGTAGGCAAGTTGGACAGCAAGCACATATTGACCAAAGGAAGTTGGCAAGGTTGGCAGCCGTAAACTTGGAATTGGTTTTGTCAAAAAATACAAGTTGATGGTGGCTGTGTTTTGCACACGGTTTGGACAACCTGTGCACAGCTGATACACGTTTCATTTGTTCTATAAATAGGCTTGAAATGTGTTGTATCTATTATCCCATTTTTGTTGTTCAAAAATGCACAGAGGGTAGACACAAAATTGTAGTTCCTTTCTTTTATTGTTTTGAGGGGTTTAGAGTTAATTCTCTTGAGATCTCTCTTAGAATAATATTGTAGGAACTGGAGGATGTCAGGAGAAATATTGTGTATTGTATGGTGTAAAAATTTCCATATAGTGAATATTTTTCCGGTGGCCCGTGGTTTTTCTCCAATTTGGGAGTTTTCCACATTAATTCTTTGTGTTGTTATTCTTTTTAAATTTTTCTATTATTTTCGGTTTGAAAACGATCTGGAGGGGAAGGAAAAATTATCTGTTTTTCCCAACAAGTGGTAGCGGAGCATCATTTGGTAGAATAATTCTTTTGAAATTTTAGTATGCTCTGTGGTTGCAGCTTTGTCTGATCTTCCACATCAGAAAAATTTCTGAATTAGAATTATTATTTTCAAGCAGAAGTTTTGTCCAGGTGGAGTAGCAAGCGGAGTTTGATTTCAGTGGAGTTTGCTATGCTAGTGGAGTTGCTTTGGGATACTTGTGTATAAGTACTTATAAGCAAGATGGGGACAAGATTTGAGATTGAGAAATTTGATGGGAGAATTAATTTTGGCTTGTGGCAAGTACAAGTCAAGGATGTCTTGATCCAGTCAGGACTTCACAAGGCGTTGAAAGGGAGACCAACCAGCGACAAAGATGATAAGGATTCAGAAAAATGGGAAGAGCTAGACATGAAAGCGGCAAGTCAAATTCGCTTGTGCTTAGCTAAAAATGTTCTTGCAAATGTGATTGGATTGTCTACAACAAAGGAGTTGTGTGAGAAACTTGAAGAACTGTATCAAACCAAAAGTATTTCAAATAGGCTATATTTGAAGGAGCAATTTTATAAATTGCAAATGGATGAAGGTACACGCATTTCTGATCATCTTAGTATTTTGAATGGGATTGTTTCTGAATTGGAACCTATTGGAGTGAAAATTGATGATGAAGACAAGGCACTTCGGCTCATCTGGTCTCTTCCAACTTCCTATAAGCACATGCAACCCATTTTAATGTATGGGAAGGAAACTGTGATTTTCTCAGAAGTAACGAGCAAATTGATTTCAGAAGAAAGGAGATTGAAGAATAGAGATGAAAAGTCTCAAGAAAATTCAGCTCTTGTTGTTAAAGGAAAATGGAAGCAGCCGAAAAGCTCTAAGAAGAAAGTCACCTGTTGGAGTTGTGGTCAACCGGGACATGTTAAAAATAAATGTCCAAATAATGGGGCTAGTTCGGCTGAAAGCTCCAGAGGAATTGCTGCCAATATCGCCCTTGAAGAAGGGGATGATATCTCTTTGTAAAGAAATATGAAAATCCTCATGGCATGAATGCTACTCTTTTAAATTGCCATGGAAGAGGATGTTAATTGGTAGCTGGTCCTCAGGTCTGCACATAGGCATTGGTTGACAAGTGATGCAAGGTGTGTGGTAGAAAGTATGTCGATGGCTAATGAACTCTCAGGAAGTCAACAAGAGAGTTGCACTATAAGTTTTAGCAGGTTTTTTCGACATGTGCTGAAAATGAAATTCTTGAAATTGGGAAAAGATTTCAAGTGAAAATTCCTGGATTGATGGAATTCAATCTAGGTGGAGGTACTCGTTATGGTGGGAGTATGATAATTCTTGATATTAGAATTATGATTGTCGGTAGCAGACAATGTGAAGGTTGCAGCTGTGCATGGTTGACCGAGTTTGAAGTCCGAAGTTATGAAGAACGCCAAGTATAATTTAGTTCAAGGTGGAGATTGTTGGGTTTTGAACCAAATTGTTGGTCAAATAAAATAATGAGAGTTAGGCAAGGGTAGGCAAGTTGGACAGCAAGCACATATTGACCAAAGGAAGTTGGCAAGGTTGGCAGCCGTAAACTTGGAATTGGTTTTGTCAAAAAAATGCAACTTGATGGTGGCTGTGTTTTGCACACGGTTTGGACAACCTGTGCACAACTGATACACGTTTCATTTGTTCTATAAATAGGCTTGAAATGTGTTGTATCTATTATCCCATTTTTTTTGTGCAAAAACGCATAGAGGGTAGACACAAAATTGTAGTTCCTTTCTTTTATTGTTTTGAAGGGTTTAGAGTTAATTCTCTTGAGATCTCTCTTAGAATAATATTGTAGGAACTGGAGGGTGTCAGGAGAAATATTGTGTAATGTATGGTGTAAAAATTTCCATATGGTGAATATTTTTCCGGTGGCCCGTGGTTTTTCTCCAATTTGGGAGTTTTTCACGTTAAATCTTTGTGTCGTTATTCTTTTTAATTTTTTCTATTATTTTCTGTTTGAAAACGATTTGGAGGGGAAGGAAAAATTATCTGTTTTTCCCAACAAGTGGTAACGGAGCATCAGGTGATAGAATAATTCTTTTGAAATTTTAGTATGCTCTGTGGTTGCAGCTTTGTCTGATCTTCCTCATCAGAAAAATTTCTGAATTAGAATTATTATTTTCAAGTAGAGGTTTTGTCCAGGTGGAGTAGCAAGCGGAGTTTGATTTCGGTGGAGTTTGCTATGCTAGTGGAGTTGCTTTGGGAAGCAAGATGGGGACAAGATTTGAGATTTAGAAATTTAATGGGAGAATTAATTTTGGCTTGTGGCAAGTACAAGTCAAGGATGTCTTGATCCAATCAGGACTTCACAAGGTGTTGAAAGGGAGACCAACCAGCGACAAAGATGATAAGGATTCAGAAAAATGGGAAGAGCTAGACATGAAAGCGGCAAGTCAAATTCGCTTGTGCTTAGCTAAAAATGTTCTTGCAAATGTGATTGGATTGTCTACAACAAAGGAGTTGTGTGAGAAACTTGAAGAACTGTATCAAACCAAAAGTATTTCAAATAGGCTATATTTGAAGGAGCAATTTCATAAATTGCAAATGGATGAAGGTACATGCATTTCTGATCATCTTAGTATTTTGAATGGGATTGTTTCTGAATTGGAATCTATTGGAGTGAAAATTGATGATGAAGACAAGGCACTTCGGCTCATCCGGTCTATCCCAACTTTCTATAAGCACATGCAACTCATTTTAATGTTTGGGAAGGAAACTGTGATTTTCTCAGAAGTAACGAGCAAATTGATTTCTGAAGAAAGGAGATTGAAGAATGGAGATGAAAAGTCTCAAGAAAATTCAGCTCTTGTTGTTAAAGGAAAATGGAAGCAGCCGAAAAGCTCTAAGAAGAAAGTCATCTGTTGGAGTTGTGGTCAACCGGGACATGTTAAAAATAAATGTCCAAATAATGGGGCTAGTTCGGCTGAAAGCTCCAGAGGAATTGCTGCCAATATCGCCCTTGAAGAAGGGGATGATATCTCTTTGTAAAGAAATATGAAAATCCTCATGGCATGAATGCTACTCTTTTAAATTGCCATGGAAGAGGATGTTAATTGGTAGCTGGTCCTCAGGTCTGCACATAGGCATTGGTTGACAAGTGATGCAAGGTGTGTGGTAGAAAGTATGTCGATGGCTAATGAACTCTCAGGAAGTCAACAAGAGAGTTGCACCATAAGTTATTAGCAGGTTTTTTCGACATGTGCTGAAAATGAAATTCTTGAAATTGGGAAAAGATTTCAAGTGAAAATTCCTGGATTGATGGAATTCAATCTAGGTAGAGGTACTCGTTATGGTGGGAGTATGATAATTCTTGATATTAGAATTATGATTGTCGGTAGCAGACAATGTGAAGGTTGCAGCTGTGCATGGTTGATCGAGTTTGAAGTCCGAAGTTATGAAGAACGCCAAGTACAATTTAGTTCAAGGTGGAGATTGTTGGGTTTTGAACCAAATTGTTGGTCAAATAAAATAATGAGAGTTAGGCAAGGGTAGGAAAGTTGGACAGCAAGCACATATTGACCAAAGGAAGTTGGCAAGGTTGGCAGCCGTAAACTTGGAATTGGTTTTGTCAAAAAATGCAACTTGATGGTGGCTGTGTTTTGCACACGGTTTGGACAACCTGTGCACAGCTGATACAAGTTTCATTTGTTCTATAAATAGGCTTGAAATGTGTTGTATCTATTATCCTATTTTTGTTGTGCAAAAATGCACAGAGGGTAGACACAAAATTGTAGCTCCTTTCTTTTATTGTTTTGAGGGGTTTAGAGTTAATTCTCTTGAGATCTCTCTTAGAATAATATTGTAGGAACTGGAGGGTGTCAGGAGAAATATTGTGTATTGTATGGTGTAAAAATTTCCATATAGTGAATATTTTTCCGGTGGCCCGTGGTTTTTCTCCAATTTGGGAGTTTTTCACGTTAAATCTTTGTGTCGTTATTCTTTTTAAATTTTTCTATTATTTTCTGTTTGAAAACGATCTGGAGGGGAAGGAAAAATTATCTGTTTTTCCCAACACTTGTAACAGATATTCCTTTTGTTATTTACCATTTGGTGTTATACGATCACCCGCCAATTATCATCTTAAATCAAGATGTGATGTTCTTGAATTGACACTATGTTGCACAAATTGATGTTCAAAAGACTAGAGAAACTTGCAAATTATTGGTATGAACTATTTAACCAATTTAAAATATCCCAATACTGATATCATATAATATCTTATCTTTCTACTTATTTTATCAGCTCCATTCCTTATAATACGGAAAAAAAAAGAATAGATAACTTGTTTGTATCTATCACATGGCCAATGCCCCACTTAGATGCTTTTGAAAAAAAAAAGAAAGAAAAACGGCATCAAGTGTGTCATGTCGTTCCATTTGACACAGTTCGGCTTATGTAGTTGGCCTTCATGGGTTGATTCCTACAAATTTTATCCTACCTCGTGGATGGAAAGATCCTATTTAGCTATAAGGGACAAAGATCCAAAGCACTTCTGCTCTTTAGACCAAAAAAAAAAAAAAAAAAAGAAAAGAAAAAGGGTTGAAAGCTGCACAAACTACCAAACCACACCACCGTGGTAATCTGAGATGCCCTGCAGCTCGTGTATATGGCTTGTCAATCAATTCATAACATGATCAACAAACTGTTCCTACTTCCTCCTTCACGTAGTAAATCATTTTTGGGAGATTAAAAAAACAAAAGCAAAAAAAAAAAAGTGATATATAATCCCAGTGCTACACATGAATCGTACTACTGCAGATCATCAGAATCATCAGAAGCAGTGGTCGCTCGTGCACTTGACTTGTCATGAATCATAGATTGGCATATTGAACAAACACTTCCTCTCTGCCCTGAAATTAATATTAATTTTGGAGGGTTGCATGCGGGCTCCATGCAATTATCACTATATTACAATGATCAAAAGAAGCATCCAATCATTCCTCCCGCTCCTTCCCTCCCCTTCCCTTCCCTCTTTCATATTTTTGTCCTTTTATTTCCCTTCTGATCTCTTTTGCCTCTCCACGATTCCCTTGGCTGCATGCCTGCCCGCTACTGCTTCTTTGCCTGCATCTCTAATTACTTCACCATCATCCCTTCCTCATTTTTTGAAACAAATATCTCAATGATTTTACCATATCCTTAACACAAGTATAAAGGGTTGATAAACTTATGAATCAACATGCACATTTGCAGCACACTAGGGTAGCTCGAGGTTGATTTCTTGGCATTCTAGCTTTTTCGCATATCTTTTTAACGTTAATATATTAGTTTGTTTTGTGACTGCGGCCAAATTAAAGAAGCTTGTTGGAATTGGGGAAATTTAACCAATGTTGGGCCATTAAAGGTGGGTCAGGCCTAGGTTGCAGCCCTAATGTTGGCCCGAGATGGTGGATACCTGCCACCAATGAGAAATTCAGAGGTGAAATTTTTTGGTGAAGAGATATGCATGTGGCCAAAAATTAAAAAGGTGTTGCCTTCCCCCCATCTGTCTGCTTCACATTGTCTAAAGAATAATTAGGACTCCATCAGAACAAATGGATAAGCAGCTGCCGCTCCTGTAGATATGCTGCCACTAAATTGTGTACAAATTGTTTCGTTTGGCTCGCCTTTGGGCGGGAATATGGCGACTCTCCTTGCAATCAATAGCATACAAGTGAGTGGTTGTAGCCAGCCAAAAACACTACAATATAATGATTCATCAAATCATCATGGGTTCTTGATAAACAAAAGAAAATCATCATGGGATAGCAGTATTGACGGCAGGGTTAATTTCTCAAAATACTTGTCAGATTACACATTACTCCTTGCCTCCGTATTAAAACTTGTGGGATTCTACTAGGTGCTGGTACCAAAATTAATTATATGGTAGGGTATCATATTGTTCAATCATTGGATTTGAATTTCAAAACTAAAAAGTATACAGAATTTCATGTGTAAAATGAATGATTTGCAATTCAATTATTAAAGATCTTACTTTAACTTCCAAAATATGCACATCCTTATGTTTTTTATGACAAAATTTTCAAATGAGACTGTAAGAATTGCATAAGAATTGAGTGATATGCAGTAGATTAAGCACATTGTGGCCAACTCTTCTACGTGAAACCACTGTGAAAAACAGCTAGGTTTCCATTGCATACTTGGACAATAGACCAGAAATCTATAGTTAATATTCACATAAGATAAAAGAACTTATACTCACCACCACTGTATATACCAGACCAGGATCATCCATCACCTGGCAGAAGAAGAAGAAGAAGAAAAGATAACTCACAGAAAATTACTATAACATAACAGTTGTTGTGTATGCTTGGTAGCTAGTAGCAATAGGAAGTGTCACTATTAAACCGAAAGAGAGCAATGAATGATTTTTGGTGGCCCGAAAAATATAATACGGCCGCCCATTACCCACTTGCACAGTGGTTTGCACTAACAAACGAAAACAAACTGAATATCAAGCTGATATAACAGGTGGGTGATGAGGTGGACCTGACTGTAACGGGTCTTGCTGGATTTTAAAGCAATTATTTGCCTACAACACTGCCCCAGTTTTGAGGATCATGGGGGCCCACTTCCCAAACACCCCATCTCCTTCCAGGCCCACTTTTGCATCACCTTCCCCTACCCTCCCCTCCCTATGTATCATATTCATATACACTCTTTTATGTTTTTTCTTTTTAATTGCTCTTCCTCCCAAAAAAATGAAATATTATGTGAGACTATTCTCTCTTACACGATTTCCTTATTTTTCTACTTTTTTCTACCTTTTTTTTTTAAAGGACACCGAGTTCTTTTTAATATTCTTTTTCTTTTGTCAGAGATATTTTCTGATTTCATTTGTCTTGTATGGCATGTATAATTTTTTTCCTTATTCATGGGTAAGAAGTGTGTCATCCTCTACAATTAGAAAATCATGAAAAACATTTCGCACCATCCGCCATTAATGCACAGAAACTAAAAGAAATTCAACCAAATAAAAAAATGACACCCACAAATCAAGTAAATTCAAAATTTATATCAGCCCATATAGACATGTTCGTCACATATTTTACGGTGTAGGAAAAAAAATTCAGTGACTTTCAACTATTTTGGCATTATTTACACGTCATTAATTGCATTTCGACAGCAGCACACATTTTATATTTAACAGTGAGGATAAATTTTTTATTTGTGCCTCCTATTGGGCAAATCTAATATCTAAAATTATGAATATGTTTCAAAAACTACTGTAGATTTCTGGAAGGTGCACTATTCTTTCTCATATGAAAGTGAACTCAACAATATAAATTTGATGGTAATATATAGATTTCATATCTATTTTATGCGAATGTTGAAGTTCCAATTTAGGCATCTAGGATCTATTCATATAGTTGCATCAAATTTGTCCAATTTCGCATTAAAATGCAATTTGCTTTTGTAAGTAAAATTGCTGAAAAGACACAGTTAACGAGCTATGGTGAGATTTTCTTTAATAAATGAAATTTGACTTTGCGCATGGAAAAATGATAGACAAGTGCAAGGGCTTCAAGGCCCAAAATCATGAGTTCCAGCCGGACAAAAACCCGATTATGAAATTGGGTTAATCATCTTCCTCCTTAAAACACAAAATGAGATAATAATAGCTCCGTTTAAAACAGATGGTAAGGGAGGTTTTAATTTTCTTTCGTTTCCTCTCAGAGAATTTTAATTATTTCCTTTTTCTGCTACTGCTTCTGACCTAATTTTGCGACTCGCTTTGAGACTCTTCCAAAAAGAACTTTTGGGCCTTGGGTCCTCTACGCTGCAATTAGAATTAGTGAACATAAAAAGAAAATTTCGACAAAAAAAAAACTAAAAGAAAATGTTATGCCTTTTAAACTTTTAACAGTGCAATGTAGGATTCCACAACGATGCCTCCCCTCCAATATTTGTCATTACTAAACTACGCAAACAGTGAGGCTTTCTCCCCACTTTCCTCATATATGAAAATTTTGCCTCCTAAATTTTTTGCTCGGCACTTGAAAATAAAAGTTTCTTTAAGAGGAGGGCACACTTTATAGGTATTTTTTGCTTTTTATCCCTTCTGTTGTGGACATTTTAGGATGTCACAGAAGGCATCAGAACAAGCTGGCCAATAATAACCATTACTTTGAGTTGCATTGCATCATGGATATGCACTCTAGAACAATCCCCATCGCCATAAAAATATCTCCACACATGGACAATCACACCATCATGATTTATGATCACATATTTTGTTACATGGGTTAATGTAGGATAAAAGAAAAACATAAAGATTGGGGGACCATAAACAACCCATGCCTTTACTTACCAATAAAATAAAAAGAGAGATCTTGGATCACATGGTTGCATGTGATGGGGATGGGATGTTCTTGTGAATTTCCTCTCTTTGGGATTTTTTTTTTGGGTATATCCATATTTATATTTTCCTAAAAATTAAAATTTCCATCCAATTATTAATAATATTATTATTATTTACTCTAAAAGAATTATATATATTGACGTTTCTTGACAAAACTGACTGTTTTTGTTTTGTAAGTACCCCACTGCGCACTCACTAGTAAAGTAGGCCTTTAGGGAGTAAAATGCGCTCTTGTGAGTTCAGTGAACCCTACTCCCCCTCTCTGTAAAGCTGGTGCCAAGGATTATATATGCTAGAGTGGTCCTTTTGATTTGTATGGGCATGCTCCATCTCTTTCCTTCTCCACCCTTTCACTGCTTTCTCATCTCATCAGTGAAAGCATAAACGAGAGAGTGATAAGGGAAAAAAAAAACCCAAAAGAAAAAAGAGGAAAAGGGTTTGTGACTTGAATATTGAGGGATCTGAGTGGAAGTGGAGGGAATTGTTGGTGGGATTTTGTCTTCAAGTCCTGGTCATGCTATTCCACAGCTTTCTTGAACTTTCCTGCACTGCATATCCTGTGTAGATCAATTTTCTTTTTTACACTATAGCTCTGTGGAAGCTCAAGAAAGCTGTGGGAGACCATGGCAGTTTAGGATTTTTCTTTTTCTTTCCCTTCCCTTGTTATGGACAGGATCTCTTCTTCCTGAGGCGAGTCGCATGAAAAAGGGCTTGCTTTGATCTTCTTTCTGGTCACATGAATCATGGTAATTCTCTAACCTTTTGTTCCAATTCAGGCTCAACTTTGCATAGATAAGTTTGTTTCTCTGCATAATTTTCTTTCCATTTTTAATATGAGAAAATAGGAAATTTCTAATTGGTATTTGTACCCTAGTGTTTGATTCACACGTTTAAGCCATGCATAAATAGGGCTGCAAAATATATTGCCTTAAGAAAAGAAAGAAAGAAAAATAAAATATAGAAATCCTCGTCGTACTTGGTCTTGGCATCCCTTAATACTGTACTACTAGTTTTTAACTGGGATTTTTTATATCATTTTGGATCGAAATTGGGCAAAGAGAGTGGTGAGCAGAGAAGATTCCCTGCGTTTCCCTTTTATCGTCAATGATGATAGTTCTTCCTGTTGGCCTTTTGGGTTTGCTTTCTAATATGATCTCCTACATTTCCGTGAAAAAGGTTAAGCTTTGTCACTTTCTGACATCATTTTTAACCACTCGATCTCATTCTGACATCAGTTTTTCCTTTCTTTTCTTTCTTTTTTAACCCTTTGTATGCTCTCTCTTTCTCTCTGTCTCTCTCTCTCTCTCTTTTTCTGGAGGGATCCCCACAGTAATGGTTCAAAATTTATGCAGCAGATACAAATTTAATAATGTATGTATTAGGTCATATACCCATAAAATGCTAATCCATCAGCTGTTCAGCCCTGGTGTAACATTGGCTTCTAACCACAATTTCCTGGCTGTCAGGCCCATTACCTCAACTGTAACAACCTATCAACTGTTTTTGTTCCGCTACTTTATTTTTCAGCTTCACTTTTGCTTCACTATATTGATCTGATGCCAACCCTTTCTCCGGGTAGTGCATGGCAATTGACATGATTCCCTACCATGTCCTGACTCTGAATTGATTCTCTCGGGCAATACTTATGTTGATACTATATATGAAACATTTGTAGAAAATTACAGTGGTCTGGAATTGACTGTTGACATGCTATCTTGCTTGGGCTCATAATTAATCACTCTCTTTTGAAGTTATATCCTAGTCATCTCTATATTGGCTTTCTTTTCCCACCTAGCAAGTATTTTTCTTCTCATTTCTGTAGGTTTTCACCATTCACAACATCTATGTGTGTTCAAGGGTACATTTGCTGTGTCTATGGTTAATTTATTCGTTGGTCATAGTAAAAGATTTCACCCCACCGATGAGTAATGCCAATGTTGATTAATTACAATGCTCATTGGCGTGTAATGATCAGGTGGGCTTTAACTTGCAGGGGACAATATTCCTGCTTTCTTAAAGAGTCAATCGGCCATTTATATACAAACCAGAGAGAATAAAAAGTTAGTTGCCTCACAAGCTCTCCGTGCTAGCTGTTCCAACTACTTTTTCCCTTAGCTTTTTTCTTTATAGTTTCTTTTTGGATTTTCTATGTAGGCTGTATGATTAAGCAAATTCTAGCAGATCAAAAGTAAGCTGATCCTCTTAGGTAACTTAATCCTGTTTCTACCCAATATTTAATCGATCTCAAAGCAGAAAAGTTTAAAAATTTCTCTGCTACTAGTTCTTACTGTTATTATAACTTTTAGAGCTCCTATGCATAAAAAGCTATAGTACTGCTGCTCAAAAGAAAAGTTACTACTGGAGAAATTAATTAGAGATATATAATTAATGAAGATAGCTTTATTAAGAGGAATCTTTACCTAAAGCAAGTGATGGAGTGAACAGCCTATCGCCTTTAATGTTTATATATAGCCAAGGATAAGCAACAAATGCTGAAGAAGAGTAGGTCCACAAAAACTAGTTCATAATAGGCCAGACACAGAGGCATGGCAGATCTGTTCAGTGCGTAGTGGAAATGTATTGTAAATGCGCCGTGCATATAGTTTCTGATACTAGACCTTTGTATTTTTCGAGCTTTCAAGAATCATTGGTGCATTAAGTGGTATCCAGTGAAGTCATGACTCTGTGGTGTTGCAGGATATGTAGTGTATTGCCAAAGCTGTTTTTTTCATGAACACACATGCATAACAGTTCAAATATCTGTGAAACCTGTATCAGGAAAAAAGAAAAAAAAAGTCGTAGCAAGAGGCATTTGTTTGTATAAAGAAGAAAGAATCTCTGAATTCTGCTGACCCAACTACGGAAAAGCCATCCAAATTTCCACAGTGGGGGTATTCATGCATTCAGGTTATTCAATTAAGCCCTTTCTCTGGTTTTCCGTACACTAATTAATTCTTGCAGTGATCTTTGATATTTTATGAGGGAAACTGAGATGCATTTATTAGGCTCTAAGGAAGTATATGATTCAAAATAGTAGCAAGTAACAAGGGACTTACTTGAAAGGGTCTGTAAATTGATGCTACTTTGCAGCATATGCATGAGTACTAGATGTTAAATCCATTTACTAAAGTACTGACATAAAGTTATGGTTAAAAGAATACGATCAACCAGTAGGTAACTTAATTAAGAGAGATCTATAGACTTGACATAGATCTCACAGTGGCGAAAAAAGACACCAAACACTAACCACCACATGCAGTAAGTGAAGCGTACGAGCTCAAGGTAGATGCTCATTAATACCCAACAACATACTAGCTAGATATCCTAATTAATATATCATCAACTGGAAATCACACTGTTTGTACATACTGTGATGTACAGCATTGTACTTTACGTCCTACGATTCATACTGTGACAGTACTGATTTATTGGCTCAGATCAAGTATTGTATCTGTATAGTTTTGTAATATTTATGGTGCATTCCAGTATATATACTTTGTTCGTATCAGTAGAATAATTAGCTCTTTGACTCGATTAACAAAGGCTAGCGACTACCAAATTTTGATCTTGAAACAGCTTCATAAAAAGAAATGCTTTCGTGTTAGTCTCTAATTGTAGGATGTATATTAAATTCACATATATATACTCCACGTATTTTGTCTCTTATGGGAGATGCATTGCATATTCTCTTTGAATGGAAGTATAAGTATTTAACTAACTGACAAAAATATGCATCAACTGATCACAAAAGCCGCATCATAAAAACAAGGGAGGCGCATATATATGTGTATAAGATGCGATGATATAATTTAGAACTCTCTCTCTTGCGTACACGTACTCCCTTAATCGTAAGGGGTTTGAAAAATGGGATATGCTTCAGTTTTCCACATAAATGCACGTACTTACTCAAATTGTTGGAGCTTTTTGTTTTTCGTGTGGTGAGGGTAACATACAAGTATAAAACAGAATACTTCTGTGGCAGCCTGATCACCTTCCCTCTTTGACGTTTGATACTATATGTCTTGAAGTGAAATAGCCCGGTAAATGTTAATTAACCAGCCAATTGCTTACTGTATATAGCATATGTTCAAAACTGAAGCTTTTGTAACAAAGGGTAAGAAACACACAGCAATTTTCTCAAGTGTAGCAAGGAGTAATCACTTGAATCTGATGATCCTGCCATGAACTTTCTCCATTTCCAGCAAATTGCAACTTTTACTGCTGAAGCACAATGCACTGTCGCCTTTTCAAGTCATACCTCTTGTCGGCGGCTTCAGACACACCATCACATACCTCATTGTATAATATTCCTATTTCTTCCTTCCATATTATTGTTATCGTCTTTTCTGGGTGTCAAAACCCTTCCTTCCATATTATTGTTATCGTCTTTTCTGGGTGTCAAAACCACAATGCCGTTTGTTCGAAAAAGAAAAAAGGGCCAAACAACTACGTATCCTTCAAAAAGATCATAAATAATTAATGGTCCTATATGATCAATATCTTGTACAAGTTACACACACATAAACAAACACACTCTCAAAAGAAAATAAAGAGTCATGTTAAGTCTGGCGAAAATGTACACTCTGGAATACGGGCAACTGAAAAGGAAATGGCAGTGCAAAGCAATAATATTGCCGGTTCCTTGCAGTGGGGAAATCTATCAGTCATGTCGCTTTTGATGGGAAAACACTATTGCTACACGATTGGAACAATAAGACATGAATCATTGAAAGTGCAACTAGCTAGCTAGTTAGATTGGCTTGATAGTTGATGTAATAATGGACAAGGGAAGAATGACAACTTTATTGGACGTGAAAAGGAATGCAAAAGAAGATGTATGACCTAAAAAATCAGAAAAAAACGAGCATTTTTTAAGGTTATATCAATGGATGCAAAAGGGAGGAATAACAAAAAAGACAGGGAGTAGTGGTCTTGGATACTTCATTGCAGTTTAGCCAATATAGCCAACTGCAAGTCTAGTAGCCAAAGAAAGGGGGTTTTGTAGTCTAAGATGTGTGGAATTGAAATAAAATTTCATAAGAATGTCTAGGGGGGAGGGCATAAAGTGCCATTCTGTGTCTGCTGATTTCGAAAGAAGCTAAATTGCATTGTAAAGTCTAGACATGCATAGCAAGTACATGGTTTGTGATTCATTGAAATAAATACTAGTTCTCTTTGTTGGTTATATCATTTACCTACGCCATGCCAAAATAAAGAATATACTCCAATTGGCCAAAAATTGCCCACTTTACAGTCAGCTTATAATTAATAAAACAATAAGAAAAAGTCTGTATAAATTATATAGGCTTCTCAATGCATGTATCATGCAAGTCCAAGCCGATCGCACTTGTGCACGTGTGTGGCTTTGCAATTAATAAAATATTCTGATAAAGGGTTTTTTTTTGAAAAAAAAAAGGGAGATAACAAAGGTTCTTGATCAACTGGCATTCCACACAGAACTCTATGACACAAATTTTTAAATAGCAGGTTCTCGGTTTCTTTTATCTTCTTATTCTTGTCTGTTGCAAAGCACGAGAGATAATAAAGCTGACCTCTGATCAGCACTTGAAAATAGAAAATAATTGGATTCATTTGGCTACCAGCACTACAGTGCATAGAATAATTCAAGCAATGGGGGGCAAAAAGTTACTGCACTAACACAACATGGACAATAGAAAATGCATAATAAGCCTACGCTTCGTCGCCTATTATTTTGTTCTGGTAAAATTTGCACCTTTTACAAATCTCACTTTCCACATTCACAAAGCACAAGGAAATCTACACCTTTTTCCAACTCCTGCCCCCAAAGCAAAATTATATAAATTAAATCATACAAACAAATCCAGCCTTTTTGACTTGGACGAGTGGTAGGAATAAATTATACTAGCAAATTAACAATATTACTTTTAAGAATTATTTGATACCACTTGTTTTCCTTTATGCGGGCAAGAGTAAAAGGACATGAGCACTCACCTAAAGCGTAAGTAAAGATTGTGAATCCAACTTTAACCACGGATAGTTAAGGAAGTGTTAATGGATCATAGGAGAGTTTGTGGATCTCATCTAGAGCATTAATGAGGAACAAGTGTAGAAAAACCTTAGTGGTAGTGTAAAGTTAAAATAAAATTTTCAACCAAGAAAAACAAACAAATTTCACTAAGGGGTCAAGGGAAAGCCAGAATCTAGAATGAAACGTTATGGACCATTGCCATTGAAAAGGTCCAGCTGCATTAGCAGATGCACGGCGTACCAGATATCTAAAGAGTACAAATGGGTATAGGCCATTTCAATTAGCTTCTTCCAGCCTGCCTCCAGCCAATTTCCATGGACGAAGCACACTCATTGTAAAGACAGTACAACCGAAACTCTTCAACAAATTTTTGAACATGGCAGTAAATAAGATGCATCAAAAAGCTTTAATGATCTCTGTACTGAAGCATATACTGCTTCATTTGAAATCCGAGTGATATGCATAATATGGATCTGGTCCATTACTTTTGCTGTACAAAATAGATAGGCATACAAATGTATATAGGGATAGGCTAAGAACAGTATAAGTTGGAAAACACTTTTGTGCTATGTGCTAGCCTTTGTATATCACTACTAGAATGAAAAAAGTAAAGGAGAGCTATATACCCCCAGAAAGTTTACACAATTCAAAGGGGAAAGACAGGAACCTGACGATCTGGTTTCGAAAAAAAATGTACTTCCTAACAAGAACAGACAACATGTTATTTGTGGGTGATCTACCAAGATCATTTCTTGCCACTACACTCTAGCTAGCTATCTTTTGCAAATTACTTCGAAGAAACGAAACCCTTTAACTTTGCACATTCGTTCGGAAGGAAACCCTAATCTCAGCTCTTTAGGCACCACTCTATCCGATCGAGATGGTGGAGCCAAAAATCAGAAGAAAGCACTTTCAAGTCTATTTTTCTTTGCGGTAATTGATTCACCTTCCATTAAATAAAAGCTTCACCTAACCGTTTAGTGAGGAAAATGAGGGTGGCCTAGAAGCATTTCCAGGTGATGCTTAATTCCAAATGGTAGAAGCCAATGGCACCATCGTGGTCCATATATTGTAATTAGTGCCTGTGCACAGAAAAGAAGATTATGATCCCTGCTAAAAAGCAAACCTAATCTAGCTAAATACTCACCTTATACGGCATAATGGCTAAATAATTGTCCACGCAGTATTAATCCAACAAAACTAATTACAACCACGCAAAAAGTGGATGAGTAACAGACTGGATATCAACCTCAAAAATTAAGGAATCTCAAAAGGACTGATCTGCACCGAAAAAAATTAAACTTTACTGAAATGACCCACACAGATCGATGTGGCTTTTAATGTCAAGGGATGGGTATATTTTTTTTGAGGCTAAAGGGATCTTTATTATCATAAAAAAAAGACACCCTCAATGGAATAATAGCCAAGATTTTGTTTCATGAAACACACATGCAAGAGTCGTGAACACAGAAAGCATATAGAGACACAAACTAGGACAAACGAGTGGTACTGACTGCTCAGTTCATGTGTGACTGCTGGTAACATAATGAAGTTCATATGAAAGAAGGCAACCCCAACAACCTTTGAAAACGATGGATTATGATGTACAAAAAAAACTGGAAAACTAAATCCAAACCCTGGAGATGTATAGACATGTATATATATAGACCAGAACAACCAAAACATGTTTGTATACATCCATGAAATATTGATCTGATTCATCAGATTCAACTCCTGTTTCATTTTAAAGCAATTGAGTGAGTAACATAAGGTACGTACATGAAATAAAGTTTATTCCAAGCAACAGAGGAAGGGAAAACAAACCGAGGATGGACGGATCCAGGAGATCGAAGAGCGATTGAACCTTTATATTAGAATGGAGGATTCCAATAGAATCTGACGGAATTGATTGACCCTGTCCGTATCTTCCCACAGCTTTATTGAACCGCAAGACAAAAATGTAGTGTTTGTCAAAGTGGCCGTATATGGCTCGCTCGCAACAAAAACAGCATGCAGTTCAAGAAAGCTGTGGAAGAATACAAAGAGAGTCACACTTATGTCGAGCTCCAGCTTCCCAGCGCGAGAGGAGGCCAAGTTTTGTTACTACTAATAAGTAGAGGCCTAGATAGATAGACATAGACATGGACAGAGGAGGGGGTGGTCTAGAACTGGAAGATGGAAAGATTAAAAAGAAAAAAACAACAGAGAGGGGAAAAAGAAACAGAAAAGGATGGGTTATGGGTTAGTAGTAGTAGAAGTTGTAGTAGGAAGAGGAGTGGTATTGTGTAGGTTTAGGGGTTGAGAGAAGGTTGGTATTTATAGGGGGGAATTGGGGTCTTTTTACCACCAATCCCAAGAAGAATATTGGGCCTAAGATTACTGAACCCCACCAACCCTTTTCTTTTTCTTTTTCTTTTCTTTTTTTTTATCTCCAAATCCCCTAACCCTATCAAAAAGCTGACTACGTTTGATCCCATTCACCTCCCTACCAGGCTACCACACCAAAAAGAAGATTGGTTCTATACTGACTAAAAAGTAAGGTAGCATGAAAAAGTCCATCAACATTACTTGCGGTTCTGATGCAAACTCCCGGATCTGACGGTGCCGGTTGCCCTTTGAGGAGGACATCTGTGGGCCCTTCCCCAGATCTGTCTATGTATGGCAAAAGAATACTAGTCCTCTCCCCCACTCGCCTTTGTAGCGAGTAGTACCTAGATTACCTTTACATTTTTTTTTTTCTAGTATATAAGGACATGAAATTATATTAGGTTATCAAATTAATTCACGGATTATAATAGAATATGCTTCATCCGCAAAGTTTTTTTTTTCTTTTAAAATAAATGACGGCCAAAGTATGAACCGTACGGGATTATCTTTCGTTCTCATGTATTTGCAAATTTGATAAGTTTAGATTTGTTCCTTTAAATTTTTTTTTTAAAAAAAAGAGGATAAAATGGAAGCAGTTGTTTTTGATGTGTACCGTATTGTTCGGGCAATTAGTTCTTATAAATTTGGATGTCCTGTAACGTCACGCCCCCTTAATCCCCCTATTTATGACCCTATTAGCTTGAGGGAAGAGTGAATACTTGGAGAAGTTAAGACACCAACATTCTTATCTCTAGGGGGTCAATATTCATTCACCTCGTGGTACAGCCTCCAAATGTTTTTTAGCCTTGTGATTGTTTGATTCTTTGGAGGAGAACTAATAAATCCCAAAACTGCTACCATGATTAATTGCTATCAACGTTAAGAAGTATTCATATTGCGAGAGGATCCGTTGGGATTCGGTAGATAGTTCTGTAATTCGTCCTAAATGCAAAATTTAATTATTGGAACTAGCAGGTTTGATTGGTTGTAAACTCTTATTTATGTTAACAAAATATATGTATCATTTTATTTTCCTTTATCAATTTACTCTCCTCTCAGAATTTATTTATTTTCTAATTTATTTTGTATTATTTAGAAAGTAAATATGCTCAATCGTTATGCATACTTAAATATTTCAATTATTTCCAATATAACAATCAAATGAAAAATTAAGTTTACAAGCCCGTCGCCATAAAATTTCTCGTCCAAAATCTGCTGGTTGAGCTTGCTTGGTAAACTAAATAGGCTTCATGTTCGGCCTCCTTAATACTTACCTCCGTCAGGACAATTGATTCGGGATGTTATGCCACAATCCCCATGGTGTGGATTCGGAATTTTTTTTTTAGATGGAAAGGTTAATTAATCACTCGGGTTTTCTCGTTTTAAAGCTACTATATATTCATATCTTAACATCATAGATATTCGAGTTTTATTCAATGTAGCCTGTGATTTCCTTTTTCTATAATGCATGTCATAATAAAATTTTCCAATTTATACATAGCTGTTTTAGATCGATCCTGCGAAATTGTACCTCGCAATAATTCAAATGACATTGCACGGCAGAATAATTCAGTTTACAGATTGGCAAAGCATTTAATTAAAGCGTGATTGATTGCCCTTTATCAATATATTTCTATACCTAACCAAGTGTTTGATAAGAAACGATTGAGAGTTGTAATTACAAAAGTATCCTAATAAACAAATGACGAAACACCTTGTACTGTACATGACATATATGTATGACGTTGAAAATGGAAGATTAAACACTGTGGGTGGTGGCCGTTGAGCCCGGGGTCTCTCCGACACTATGACGCGTAGCAGGCGAGGGTGTCCGCTGGTGCCCCGGTGGGCGGTCTCTCCTATGAGGAGGGTCTAATGCCAGGATGTAACCGGTTCTGACCGGGGCCTGGACCGACGGGGCGATGATGACACTACTGATGCCTTTTTTTTCTGCGACAAAAAGAAAAAATTGAAGATTAAAGATATTGATGTATTTTGTCAGTATTATTCCAAAATAAATGATAGTAATTTGACATTTAGAAACTATTTGTTATCGGCGGAACCAGAAGCTCTTCACAGTGGGACATGATATCTCTTCAAGATTGTGACTTTAACTCGGTTGCTATTTTTTTTTAACTCGGTTGCTATTTACATAACTATATTGCTGAGTGGCTTCTTTCCAAAAAAAAAAAGAAAAAAGAAAAGGATAGTGGATGGAGTGGGAGAGTGTGCGATATATTTTGTTCCTCAAACTTTTTCAAGCAAACTATTAGAAAAACAAGTCACTTTTGTTTCAATTGTTTGCAGATAACTTATCAACATATATGAACATCTATTTACCAAAGAAAACGTAGGAATAGATGGGATAACATAATGATTAGTTTAGTGGGGACACAATATGTAATATTTATCCTCTTTAGTGAAAGCATCGGTCACTATTCTTCATCACATTTTGTCATTTTCTATAAATATCATTCCGACTACAATTTCCCTGCCAAGTTTTTAGTTATGGAAATTATTTCCCTAATATTCATGTAAAATATATTCCCTCTCCATTGGCTATATATGAATTAACTATAATTAACGGCCAAGAAAGCCAATGCTCCTTACGTCACACGCCTCTAATACACATCATAATGAACCGCAATACACACTACAAATAAACACAAAATTGACATTCTACATCACATTAATCCACCTCCCATCCAATTCAGCATCCTTTTTTTTTTCAATAGAATAAGTCTATATTCCATGTTTATTTAAGTACTTTTTTGGTAATGTTATTTTCTTGTCTTCTACAAGTAGTAGCTAGCATGTCCACGTCAAATTATAGGGGATCTTGAAAATGAGCTTAAATCCTTCTTTGTTTCCGATGCATATCCCCGTACGAAATAGGTATACCATATCTTTAACTAAAATTAATTTCAAAATATCTAATATTGGTTAGTAACTGAATACGAACTTGGTTTTTCCATATTATATTATTTTTTTTTCAGTAAGAAAGAAACGAATGATAAACATCCTTGATTGATCCAGCCTTGTAATGTAATTATGATCCCCAAATTAATCAATCAAAGCTCAATTGAGCTGTAAATTAACCTTTAAAAGAGGGAAGGGAGGGGGGGAGAAATGTGTTGTGGTGTTGTGTGTGTGTATCTCACAAGTGAGTCACATGGAAGCATGTGAAAGTGACCCCACCGAGAGGGGACGTGTTTTGGCGCTGGCAATAGAGTCCGTCATTTCCGGGACGGAGGTCGCTTTGTCGGGGTGGTGTTATCTTTTGGACACTTCCTTCTCCTCCCCTCTCTTTTCTTTCTTTTTTTTTTTTACCATAATAATATGCCAACTTGTGTGGAACAACAAATGTGAAGTTGCCATGTACCCACCCACCCCCTCCCATCTCAATCATAATCTCTTTCTTTTTTCTCTTGTTCAACTTCTTCTCTCAATTGTTATGAACTTTGAGGTTAGTGGGTTCGTGTTTAAGTTAGCTGGCAATCACTAATTTAAACCCACATCAATCTTTCCACACTAACCCAAACTGTGTTGTGCTTTTTTTATTTTCTCATTTTGATTTGATTTGATTTAACCCTTTTTTTAAATAATGATACCACACTTCATTAATTTTTCCTCATTATGTTCAACAACTTTGGGTCCAATGCGTGGAACAACCTCATCCCCGCGCGTGCCTAATTGATGAACATTTGGTAAGAGTAAGACTAGCGGAGAAACATAGATATGGGGTGGTTTCCCAATTCAGGATGAATGGCAGCAAGAACAAGTATTCACCAAATTGGCTCGATCACCCTATATATATGCTTCTTCATGTCTCTTATCCTACCTCACCCTAGCTATATTAAGTATATATATGCATGCACTCTTCCTGCACTTATTAACAATAAATTCATTGCCCCAGTATTTAAAAACTTATCTTTCTTAGCATTTCATGTCATCTAGCTATACGTTGTGTGTATTTTGGTCGTCCATCTTGTCATCAAGGTATTGCTACTAGAATGGGTCTCTTTTCGCGAAATATTGTTAGTCTCGGAGATGCTTTCTGCCCTTTTTGCAAATCCAAATTAGAGACTAGAGATCATGTTTTGATTCACTGTAAGTTTTCTTGGGGGATTTGGATGTCTTTGTCTCGGTGGTGGGGTATTAATTGGTGTGTTCCACATACTTTGGAGGATCTATTTGCTCAGTGGTTCGGTGTTGTGTGTTATAGACGTGCGAAATCATCATGGATGACCGTCTTTTTTGCATCATTGTGGAGTATCTGGCTTTGCAGAAACAAGGTAATATTTGAAGGCCAGGAGCCGAATGGGGAGAAAATTTTTGATCTCATTCTGCTGAGGTCAGTTCTGTGGGTTAAAGCTAACCAACCGTCCTTCCCCTACCGTTTCGTTGACGCTCTTATCTCTGCCGATTGCTTCAAGTCGTGGCAGGGTACAAGGTGTTGCCTCTCCTTTGTCTAATTATCGTAATCCAGTTGTAATGTAGTTTCTGGATTTGTTTTTTTTTGTTTTTTTTTTTTGTTTTTTTTTTCCCTTACACCTAGTCACCTTTTGTGACTGCACCTGTATATCTCTTCTTTTTTAATATAATCTTTCATATCAAAAAAAACGTCAAGATAAATGCATTGATTTACGCTGCTTTACTATTAGCCAGTGAAGAATGAGATAAAGGCATTGGTCTGGTCACTAGGAAAATGTATCTTAGTGAGCATAGGATATTAAATCCAATTAAAAGAGGGAGTATTACTATTGCTTAAACAAATTCAATTAAAAAGTTACGTACATACAGAGTACTTTTTTCGAAATGCAAGGCATTTGATGATAGTAATAATGAAGAGATAGTTAAAACACTCTTTTACTAAAAGCCATTCAGTGGTCCAAATTCATTCATCAATCTCATGGACCAGATCTGATGATAATTAGGCGCATTATATAAGTTTGTATATCATTCTGTCATCAGTTTGGTCCATTGAACATAGATTACTTAATAATTATTCTTCTCTAATTGTTAAAAGAATAAAAAGGAGAGATATACAAATTTTACAGAACTATATATGCAGTCTCACTCACAGTCAGTACTTGTGTAAGCCCCAAGCGGCTCAAGTCGCCAGCTAGAATTATCGGATAGTGGATGAACATTATTACAATACTTAAAAGGTGCTGCTGTATACTCGGTGGCAGATAAAATTGGATTGGTTATAATAAATATGTAGCCAACTTAATAAAAAAACATATGCTTGACTCTCAAGAAGGGGAATCCCTTTAAAGGGGCGGTATAGTAATAATTAGAGACTTTTTTTTTGGATGTAAATAAATTGGGATCTTATCTAAAAAGTCAAAACAGTCTGGAAATCCAGCATGGATTTCGTCCTTTTTCTCCTATCCGTACAGAAGCGTGACATTCGCATTTCTTAATAGTTAATCCCATCTTTATAAGTCTCTCATCGTTTAGTTTTCAGTTGTTTTGTTGAATTATACATCACTTCATATTACCTAAAATTACCATATTTTTGTAGCAGTGGTGCGAGACTGCGTTTTAAAAAATCCCACCTTTCATGACGTTTGGACTTCGGATGTATATTTGAGTATGATGGCATATCGAACTACAAGTCATACGCCGCCTGCTTCGGTTTTTGGCTTCCCAAATTTTCATTTTGTTATCCTTAGAAATCCTAGGTTTTCCTTTTCGAATACTGATCAATTACACTTTTAACTCGTCATCTGAGAAAATACTATAAAAGCTATTTGTAATTTATATACACAATATTATTTTTTTTAACAAATATATACACACAATTAGTACTTTTTAAAGTAGAGACGTTTAGTTCAGTAGCCAGAATCAGAAAGAGCAAGATTCTCTCTGTCGCATATCCTTTAATCAACTTTAGGAACAGTACTAACTCTTATTCGGCCCAAAATCGTTTTGTCTCGATGAAGCCCACATTAACATATAGCTTATTAAAAATATTTTTTTGAACAAATATAGCTTATTAAAAATATATGTGAGGAGGAAGTAAACAGCTACATAAATATTGAAAATAGGGCCAAGAGGTTGACCATTTTCGAGGAAAGAAAGTGCAGCAGTTACCTATTGCAAGACAAGTAGTCATATCACAGAGCCACCAGTAGCAGCAACCAAGAAGAAGAACCCAACACTTTTTCTTTTCTACATCGTTCATCAGCCACCTCCAGCTCTTCGCAAAAACCATGGAGGAGGCGGCAGAAACCATGGAGCAGTTGGAGGAGGAGCAAGACCCGAGACTTGAGAGGCTCAAGGACGGCGACCCGATTCCTCTGGATCCAAGAGATGACACCATGAATGCTCCCAAACTGAGTTACAGAGCTGCCATGGTGTCGGCCACCCCTGTCCACCGCCGGCGGTCTCGCTCCCGCACCAGATCGGTTGACGACGACACCGCCACTGACCGGATCCGGTCTCCCTCACCACCTGCACCCAAGCCGGGCCAACCCCAACAACCAGACCCAGTTCAACCGGGTCAAACCAGCCCGGTCAGGTTCAATCGGCTCAACCCAAGCCGACCTGGTTCAACCGGGACAACCCAGTCCTCTCAACCCATCCCAGAGCTGACCAAACCGGAGGGCACCGATGAGTCCATGGAGGATGTGTGCCCGAGTTACCGAGACACCCTATTCGCCTGGTCTAATCCGCTATACCAATCCGACCCGTGGGAACTTGAGGGAGAGGCCGAGTATGAAGAAGGAGATTTGATGGTGACCGAACACGATGGCATGGAGAATTTAGTTCTATCTGATCCTTTCAAAGCCAGGCTGGACAAACAATGGGAAAATGCAGTTGTTGTCAAATTATATGGACGATATATTAGCTTCACAGCTCTGCGTACAAAACTGTTAGAGCTTTGGAAGCCGACCGGTTCGATCAAGATTATAGACCTCGAAAATAATTTTTATTTGGTAAGGTTCTGGGAGTCTCAAGATTATTTGCATGCCCTGACCGATGGACCTTGGTTCATTTACAGAAGCGTCCTCAGTGTGCAACCTTGGTCCCCTAACTTCCGAGCTTCGTCCGGCAAAATTGACTCTATCGTCACCTGGATTCAGTTCCCCGACTTTCCAACCAACCGGTACCATTCCTGGATTATGCAACAGCTCAGCAACATGGTGGGCAGAACCGTCAAGCTCGATGGTAATTCTTCTAACCCCACTAGAGCTAAATTTGCACGAGTAGCTGTTTGTCTTGATTTAACGAAACCTCTTAAGGGGACTGTATACCTTGAAGGGGAACCGTTAAATGTTGGTTATGAAGGGTTGCCAGACATTTGTTATATTTGTGGAAAACTTGATCATAACATTCTAGCTTGTCTGGTAGCTCCGCATATTCAGGGAGGCACGTTTGTGCCCCCCTCTGCATCTTCAATATCTTCTGGGGAGACAGCTGTCTCAATAAATGAAGGGCGGGGGGAATGGATGAATGTCCCTCGAAGGTCCAGGCGGCCACCCCAGCGTCAAAATACTGGCCCTCTTGTGTCTCCATTAGCCTCTCATACTAGCATTCCACCCAATAGGTTCCAAGCTCTAAGTCGGCCTCGACCTGAGGACTCTGAGGCAGTCATCACCCCAACCCCGACTTTACCCACTCCACCGATACAAACCAGACCAAATGCCTTTCTGGAAATACCAATTGTACCTTCCCCTCCTCCACCAACCACAAACGATGATACTACCTATTCGCAGCCTGAACCCTCTCCGGCTCTACCTACACTTCAAGATTTTATAGGGGCAGGGACAATCCATCGGTCCAAAAATAAGCAGTCTACCCGAATCCCAAAGTAATCCAACAGAAGATCTTAACCCCTAAAAATCTCAAAGCTTATATCCAAGGAAACCCCCAAAAAACAATCCCTTCAAAATGTTTCCAATACCAACACCTACCTATCTACCTCAGATGTTGTCCAATCTCCCATCAGACCTGTCCCCTCCCCCCCCCCCAGTCATTTTCCCTGCCATGTACCCCGCTGTCTCCAACAATTTCAACCATCCAGCCCCGCCCCGACCCCGCAGAAGTCAGAATCACACGGCAGTAGTCCTTACAGAAGACTGCCACCGCTTGATTTTCTCCCCCGGTGCATCCAGTTCCGGTATGACTATGGATCAACCGCCTGATATTTCTCTTCCTCGCTGACCGATCACGTTCCTGTGTTTATACTTTCAGTATTTAGCGTGGTTTTTCCAGCAATCCATGTTGTTTCTTCCTGTCCATTTTGTCTGGGATTCTAATCTCTCGTCATGTATTAGTTTTACTATGATTATCATGCCTCTTGTATAAGATAGAAGTCGACTTGAGCTACCGACTTCTAATCATGTACTGAGCTCACGTATATTTTTAATATACTTCCCGGTTTCGACCAAAAATATTGAAAATAGTTACTTGAAAGATAAATATTGTGAAAAAAAAATCAGTATTGTTTAATACAATATTGAGCATGATACATAGAAGAATATTGCTACTATCTTATGTTTGGCTCATATCTTTCCGATTAGGTTATTTACTTCTTATGGAACCCGTATCGAGACATTTTTTTGAAATATAAGGAGAGGTTGGGATCCAATTCGAGACCTTCGGCCCATGCATACAGCAGCAATATATCACGGGCACAGAGTTTAGGACTGCGAAAGATGCCCGTGCGGTTCAAGCCTCAGCTTGATCAACCTAAGAACTCAAATATGGAAAGAATGTAAAAGAGAGAAGAGAATAGAATTGGGAGAATCTTTGTGTATTATATTAATGGTGAAAGAATACAATATGCACCCATACTCTCTCCTCCTATGTCATGCACTATTTATAGGCTACACATAAGAGTTCAAACCCTCTATATCTTATCCCATTTGAATTTAAACAAATTCAAATTACAACCATCATTCAAATTAGTTTAAAATTCAAACAAGCACCTATCTTTATTTAAATTTGAATGATCAATTCAAATTTAAATAATGATAAGCCCATCCACCTTGCACACACCCTTGGCTCGTGGACTTCATGTGTGCCTTTGAGGCCCATGGTGTGACAAATAGCACTTGAGTTACAGCTCATTGGTAACCTATATTAGGACATTGACAAATGCACAAGTGAACACAAATTCCAAGGTCTACATACCGGCATTTCAATTTTATGCCCTTAATACTTATAGCAAAATGCTTATTACACTGTTTCATTGTGTTAGTGAGATAGATTTCTTTTGGGATTAATTAATTGTACAAATACTCATCTTAATTAGTGTATAAAAGAAAAGGGCCAAACCAATCCATTTTTACTAACAGATTCACGGATGTAATTATTTGTGCACTAACGGATTCGATCCACAATTATTGGAACGCAAAATGTGGGATGAATTAGTAATTAGCATTGGATAGAGTACTGGTAAGATATGTTGCAATTCCCTAAAACCTCAAGTTCAATTAGGGTAAATTTGTGCTCTTGAAAATGCAGGGTAAACAATACTACCATTTAGTAAGAAATCAATGATGAAAATGATGAACCAATCTTACATTAATTACTCAGCAATCTTTCTTAATGTTGACTCTCAATGAGTCAATGGTGTAGGAAGAAAATGGATGAACTACATTCTAGGGATGATTGCTCTATCTCCTGTACTCTGCCCTACTGACGAGGATGACCATGTGCTGTGAGAGCACACTGGATCCGGTGAAGTTTCGGTGCAGTCGGCCTATGGATTTATTCATGACTCTAGTGATCAGAGCGAGGATACCTGAATCTGGAAACAACTATGGCGTTGGAAGGGATTGCCTAGAGTGCAAACTTTCTTATGGCAAATGGCACACAGGGCACTGCTCACTAACGCCACCAGTGTTCGACTCCATATAGCTTCAGATGACACATGTTCTAGATGCTCGACACACCCAGAAACTATCCTACATGCACTGCGCGATTGCGCATATGCAAAACAGGTTTGGTTTAACCTCATTGACACTAACGCACGCGATTCTTTCTTTGCAAGTACATCGGAGCAAGCATGGCTGTCTCGGATACTGCAGACACACTCTGGGAGGAACACAGCCTGCCTGTGGCCTCTTCTCTTCGGTATAGGGCTTTGGATGCTGTGGAAAGCACATAACACACACGTGTTTGACCACGATGCAATAGCTGTGCAGGAGGGGCCTATGCGGATTCTATCTTCCACTATGTTGTTTCTGTTTGGAAGGCCACCACCATTTTTGGCACTATAGAAACTACTACCACCCATTCGGAAGCAAGAGTTGGTTGGCAACCCCCGCCGCAGGGATGGTATAAGGCTAATACAGACGGGTCCGTGGATCCGGTTCATGGGCGCGCTGGGGCCGGCGGTTTGATACGTAGCTCCTCCGGTCAATGGCTATGTGGTTTCATCCATGGCCTGAAGCATTGTACTCTTTTCATGGCCGAGCTCTAGGCAGTGTTTGATATCTTATGCCTCGCCTGGAGCAGCGGCATAACTACCCTCCAGATTGAGTGTGATTGTCAAGATTTAGTCCTCGTCCTCACACAAAGGATCAGAAGTCGCTATGAAAGACTTCCTCTTATGGAGTGCATCAGAGAGCTCCAGCAAAGGAATTGGTCCATTTCATTTGTTCATGTATTTCGCGAAGCGAACTTCGCAGCTGACAGCTTGGCCAAGTTCGCACTCACTATTGGTGAGGAATATCGCTGCCTAGATTATTGTCCAGACTTTTGTATGATCCATCTGGTTGATGATGGAAGGGAGTAATTCCTCCAACGCATGTAACGTCCTAAGTTATTTTAATGCATCTTTTCACAAAAAAAATATTATAAGATTATTGAAATTTGTGAGATCTAACCTTTTTTTGAGAACATAACATAGTTCAATAAAAAAATAAAAACATCAAGTACCTAACCTTAATTAAGTATACACTAGTAACACTACCATATTATTAATGGAAGTCAATTCAACCCGTTAACAGCGTGGCTCTCCCACTTTTTTTGGTGTAGATGTCTGGGACCGCATATCTAGCATTAAAGGTGTAACTCCTCGAATAATTTGCTTCATATATGGACTGATGTGAGAAACTAACTTGCTAATTAACATCCTCCTATTTTACCATGTTTGCGGCATAACTAAATGAAAAAAAAAGTAGTATGGGTAATAATAAATAATAAACCTTAAAAGTGAGTTTGTTTGTTCCTCCATCATTTGCTGAGTTGCCGTCACTATTTTAAGTTATCTCCACCGAATGGGTATTCTTCAGTTTAGGCTATAAAATCCAAAGAAAGATTTGGGTTTGTGATGATTCTTTACTTGAGTTTCTGACCAAAACAGAAAAAAAAGATGATTCGATACAAAAAAAAGAGCTTCGTTTTTTGTTTTGGATTTACCAAAACATAAAAGAAGACCATTTTTGGTGAAGCACTTGGGCTAATTAATAATTGGGGATAAGTAGGCCTATTGAGATCTTGGAGTACTGCTGCTGATGAGGGACCAACAATGAGGCAATACATGGTCTTCATCAGAACCCAAATCTATTATAAAAGTCCAGCTCCTCCTCATATTTTATCATGCAGAACAGGAGCACTGCCTTTTGGACTTCGAAATTGTTCCAGAGACAGTGTGATAGCCACTGCTGTCCAACTCGCTTAGCTTTCCCAGTTTTGCTTCGTAGTCATTTAGTAGATCAAACCTGCAAGTAAAAGGAAATGTGAACGTATACTATGAGTGAAGCAAATTCTAAGAGTACCCAAGAACAATTGAATAAAAATAAATGAAATCAATTATATTTAAGGATACATACAAGTGGATGCTTTTAGCATGATCATATATAGTATATAACCTATTACATTATACATACCAGTAGGCTAAGCATTGGAAAGATTCATACTTGAGGTAAATCTCCTCGGCCTCTTTGATTAGCTGGCGATCAGGGGATGTAAGGGAATCAAGGTCATGAACAGTGATGATAAGGAGATCAATATCAGGGACGTTGTGGTTGGGATGATTGGGTGATGAGGATCGGATGGAGACGGAGACAGAGGTGGTGATAAACGCAGGGGGCGGTGTAAGGTCTTTGTTGATGGTTCCCATTTGTTTGGAGCCATCATGAAGAACCCATGGTTGCACACTGCCTTCTCCATCTCAAATCTCCTCCTTGTTATACCATTCCCCTCCTCCACAACCCCCGACTCCCATTTCTATCGTGCAAACCATTCTCTTCTACGTACCCACTCTTCTAGCTAAAATTTCTTATATCACAATTGTAGTGTCAGTAACGAAGACGCACCATGAACAGTTTAATTAATTCTTGGTTGCTTTTTGTTTGTTGAGAACTCTTGGATTATTCTAGGCACGCACTTACACACACAAGTTAACAAAGGAAGAGGAGAAAAAAACACAAAGGGAATTAAGAGTTTCAACAAAAATATAGTTTAGGTCGTCGTTGGACAAGTGAGAGAGTTTTCCAATATGACAACAGAGAAAAAAAAAAAAAGCAGTACAACTTCCCCAGTCTTCTTTTGATCAAACCCTAATAATCTCCCAATAAGTTAACAATAGAATAAGGCTGTATTGGGCCTTAACATAACTATACATTATATAGTAATTAATTAGATAGATTCGTAAATTGGACTACGAATCCATTAGAATTCAAATTAACACTTTTCTTATAATTGTCTCTATCTATCCAAGAGGTTATACTATAAAAGAGCGACGCGGTACCCAAAAAGACTCATCACTACGAGGAGGAGTAGTAGTAGTAATTAGAACTAACAGTTAATATGGTGCATCGTATCAACAACACTCCAAGTAAAAAGAAAAGTGGGCATTGCTATGATAATCAGGTTAAATTCTGGGTAATGTTACCCATCGCAATGTGTACCAACAATTAAATAACACTTAGATTTTTGGGCCTATAAAGTATAATTTAATGCTCAAAAACTTCAAATTATAAAATAATCCTGTTTTCAATTTTGCATTCCATGCCTATTTATTAAAAGCCCACCAATATCACTTATGAGTATGACCTTTTCATTTCTCCATCATTTGTTTCTAGAACAAAAAAAATCAATCTTTCTCTTTGTTTTCTTACTAACAATTGATAACTTTATTTGTTAAGTATAGCAAATAAAACACAATTTACAAAACATTAAAAAGAAAATGCTCAAACTTATTAATTTCTTTCTATTGTTGATATCTTGCTATGCAAAGGGGAAAAGTGCCTGCCTTTTAAAGATGGAAGAAAAATAATGAGCATAATAATAAATTTGATATTAAATCATTAAATGACATAAAATGCATTGTTCATAATTGTTATATTTTCTTTCCCGAATTACTTTCCTCTTTTATTTAAAGGAAGCACACAGTTAATTTAGTTGACAAATTATTTGGATTTTTTTATTTTTTTTACCTAAAATTTTTGAATAAAAGAGATACCAATTAGAACATCCTTATGTTTTACGGAAATATGGTTGTATCGATTTTCTGCCATTCTTTGTGTGTGTGTGTTTTTTTTAACCCTTATGGCACCCGTTTCGCGAAACGCAAAGGTAGATTTAGGTTTATGCAGACTAGGTCTGGTTTTTTTGGATGGGATAATTTTGCACCTCTTATAACGGTTAAGAAGGCTGTGAGCCTAGAGGGAGGGGACTTTGTTCTTGTAGCAGTAGTTAGCATCCTCGATGAGTTTGACTACGAAGATCATGGTGATGGAAGGGGTTCGATCTCTTGGCACCTCAACAATTTAGGGGCTCTGGGTGGTTTGACTGATAAGAACACAGTGTCTAGTCCTCCATTCAACCTTGGATCAGTTGAGGTAAATGCGGTTCTTGGCTTGACTGTGAATGAAGGCATTTCGTATGTTTCCAGCTCTTTAGTGTATGTGATGCTACTTCAACCTACTCCTGCTAGTGTCATCTTAGAATGTCTCTTTCGAGGACATCTGATAATTTTGTCACTCTTCATAGAGACTGTTGTGGTAGGGTTAGTAACCAGGCCATTGGTTTTAGTGATTTCGTGGATCTTCGCAAGTTTTTTGATGGGCATGTGCGTGATGGCAATGAATTCACCATCGATATCAAATTCGAAGCCATTATTGAAGATGTTTTAAAGATGGAAATAGAGTCGCCTACTCTTTGTTGGAACATTCGAAAGTTTGTTAGTTCGAAGGATACCATCTTCAAGCGGACAACAAAGAACAAGAAAGTTGTGCCTTATGTAATTACAAGTGCTAATATGTGACTCGGGCATCTATCGTTCCGATTAGGCATAGGGGTGTAAACGAGTCAAGCTACTCGTGAGCTATTCGAGATCGACTCGGTGATTACTCGAACTCGGCTCGAACTTATCGAGCTCGAGTCGAGCTTTATGGTCCAACGAGCCGAGCTCGAGCTTGGAATGCTTTGACTCGTTAGGCTCGCGAGCCTTAACGAGCTTTACTATTTTTTTGGATCCTTCATATTCAGTCAGGCATACTATTTAGGGATGGATTTTTTAGTTTAAAGGTTAAGCCCATTAGTATTTTTTAAGTCTTCATATCCAGTTTGGGTTTGGGTTGGATTATTTAATGTTTGTTAAGCCCAATTTCACTTATTGCCATTAGTTAAGATTGAACGATATGAAAATTAAATGCAATCAAAACCTATCCTTTATTTCTTTTTTCGGTAGTCAAAACTTATCCCTAACCTTCAACTTTTCGTCTCGTCCGTGCCGCCCCTTCACCACCTCTACACAGCCCCTTTCACACATGTCGCCCGCAGCCATCAGCAACCACATCCTCTTTGCAACCACATCCCCTGTTACCTACAGTCCTTGAACACTCATTGATCTATCTTGTTCTCCAATGACATATTCTACTCGACGACCTCGCTCACCACCACAACCAAGTTTGTTCAGCCGCCGGCAGTGGGTTTGAGATGGCTACAATTTGTGAGGCAGGCAAGCTACTGAAGGTATCTTGTTTCTTTTTGAAGAGATTCCCTGGAATTCTATTGTTTCATGGATGTGTTTATGTGATTATAGAGGAAGGAAGGTAACAGGAAGCCTAGGTGGGCCTAGCCGAGAAGGATTGGGTGATAGCGTTGGTGGGTTCTCGAGCTCATTCGAGCCTAATCGAGCCAATTTCGAGCCTGATTTTTCTTAACGATCTCGAGGCCGAGCCTGGATGTCAAAGCTCGATCGAGCTCAAGCTTGGAATTCCTTAACGAGCTCGGGTCGAGCAAGGCACTACTCGGCTCGGCTCGGCTCGTTTACACCCCTAATTAGGCATAGCGCCAAAAGGGCTACCTAAGGAACTAAATGATGAAACTGATGAACCAATCTTACGATAATTATACCATTTACTACGAAATCAATGATGAAACTGATGAACCAATCTTACGTTAATTACTCAGCAATCTATATTATATATTAACTTAGAGACCCGATTCTGGTGTAAACAAGTGGCAATTTTAGTGCTGTCATGTGGCATCACCAATTTGAGGTCTCTGATTTAAGGGTAGGGCTTGGTGTAATAGATTATTCAATGAATTTGATAACAAAACTTTTAACATTCTAAATTCAATCTTTTTTTTTCCCGAAAAGGAAGTGTATTTATTGATAAGTTAAGAAGACATCATTACATAATACTGTGGCTAAACCTGGGTAGGGGAATAGTGACCCAACCATTACAATTTGGATTCTTAAACTTGGGTAGGGGAATAGTGACCCAACCATTACAATTTGGAATCTTTAAAGACTCTTTGGCCGAAAATTAAATACAGTCTTAATTTAATGGGTTTGTAAATGATAAAAAGTGTCTCTTCATATCTTATATCTTATGACTTTAAAGGATTAAGATAAATAAAAAAAATTATCTGGTATTGACAAGTGGCTTTCTAAAGATTGACATATGGAAATTAATTTTGTCAAAAAAATAATTAATATATTATTTAGTGAATTTAATAAAAAAAACTTTTAACATTCTATATTTAATTCTAAATCAATTTTTTGTGTGTGAATCGCAGAAGGAAACAAAAGGGTAATGAGAAGGCATAATTGAGCATAAAAAAATTAAATGCAGAAAATTAAGAGTCACATACATCCATACATCAAATTATGAAATATTTCTCTTTTTTTTATATAAAAATTATGAAATGCTTCTTGAAAATCAAAGGTCACATGTATTTAATGTTACAATGTAATGTTACAATTAATTTTTGTGCTATAAAATGAGAAAAACCACATATCATTGCAGATCATATTACTAAGGTACTCTCTTTTTTTTTCACAACTAAACAGAGGAATGCTTCATATTTTAGAGGATTGGTTTACTTATGCATAGTTAAACTTCTGAATTTTCAGGGCAAAATAAAAAAATTGTGCTTCATTCACAATCAAGAAATAAAATCCAAGGCAAACAACATAACCATAAAAAAGGGGATTCAAAGTAAGCTTTCAAATCCTCTCAATATAGTTGTTCTATTCCTATTTTAGTATTCGTATTTTAGAGCAGGAAATACTTTTTCAATTGCTTTTATCTCCTTCGGTAAAATTAACTAAATATCCGTGTGCAACACGGTATAAGTCAATCAGCACACAAACATATGTGTAACATATGTAGTTGCCTGATCTTTGTCTCAAAAAGTTAGGTTTATAATAATATATATACCTCTAGGAAGAAATTGGATGAACCACAAATATCAATATTATAAGATTATTGAAATTTGTGAGATCTAACCTTTTTTTTTCGAAAATAACATTACAGTTCATAAAAAAAAAAACTGAAGTACCTAACCTTAATTAATATACACTACAATATTATTAATGGAAGTCAATTCATCCCGTTAACAATGTGACTCCGGCATTTTTTTTTTTTTTGTGTAGATGTCTGTGACCGCATGCATATCTAGCATTAAAGGTGTCAACTCTCGAATAACTTACTTCATGTATGGAGTTACGGACTGATGTCAGAAATTAACTTCATGTATGGAGTTACGGACTGGTGTCAACCGGGACATGTTAAAAATAAATATCCAAATAATGGGGCTAGTTCGGCTGAAAGCTCCAGAGGAATTGTTGCCAATATCGCCCCTGAAGAAGGGGATGATATCTCTTTGTAAAGAAATATAAAAATCCTCATGGATGTCAAAGCTCGATCGAGCTCGAGCTTGAAATTCCTTAACGAGCTCGGGTCAGAAATTAACTTGCTAATTAGCAGCCTCCTGTTTTACCCTGTATGCGGAATAAACTAAAATGAATAAAATTAGTATGGGTAATAATAAATAATAAACCTTAAAAGTGAGTTTGTTTGTTCCTCCATCATTTGCTGAGTTGCCGTCACTATTTTAAGTTATCTCCACCGAATGGCATTGCAACTTGCTCCCTCCATTCTTTTTTCTGGAACACATGCTTTCTCCAAAATTTAAAAAGCCATTTTCACTAGTTAATTCGTCCAAATTCATCATACTTAATTTTCTTTGTCTCTGAGGTCTAACTAGATTAGATTAGATTAGATTAGAAGGCAGCCGAGAAAGAGAGTGAGAGAGATGAGTGGAACCATGTTTAGAACTGTCTGTCCAGTCTGGAGGTGTATGGCATGTGTGTATAAACTTGGCGACAGTTGCATGGAAATGCATGTACTCTTTTGTCAGCATATCACACTGACATCTTTTTTACTCTTTAACAACAAAAACACATGCCCGACACAACTGATGGGAGGTTTTGCCCCCCTTCCCATTTGATTTAACCCACAATTTTGTCCTCCCCCCATTTCTTTTTCCCCCCTTTCCCGATTTGTATCTTTGCTCGTTGTCCATTTAAATAATTATCTCTCGGTCATCATCCCCCATTATCACCATCTTTTTCTTTATATAAACTTTTTTTTATTCCCAATCCAAATACCGGAGTTTGCCCCGACTAATCCAGATTCCACTTAGATAGCGCACCTGTTTTTGGTGGATAAGTCTATCAATAATGATTTGTTGCATGCATACGAGAACTCGAGACCTTGCTTAAATAGAACCAAGTCGCATTATTTTTTTAACTTGATTGTAAATTGCTCAATTCTTAATTATTCGAGAATAGACCTTTTTTTTTAGAAGTATTGAAGATTAAGACAACTAAAAAATCATATGCGCCTTCTGTTCACGACCCATCAATCAGCCCGGGCCCATCGCAAAATGGACAATGTTCTCCTAATGGGCTTGTCGGGCTCTGTGTTTCACTATGAGGCCCTTTTATATCCCTGCCCCTTTAAATTGAAGAACAAAAAAAACCTGGACTCACCTCCACCGTTTTTCCCTCTAGTTTTCCAAACAATAACTGAACAAACCGGCACGCGATTATTCAGTTACGAGTTGGCACCGGAATACCCATACTGACAGTATAACGCCGGTCACCGCCCCCCACGCCGACCTCCAAAATCTTTCCACCGCCGGCGTCAAGATTGGTTCTTTTCGCTTTTGGGGATAACAATTGTGGTTTATATATATTTATATAAACCCAATTTGACAATTTCTCAAAATCTTTCTTTGTATTCCTCTGTATTTTGAAGATGCAACAACAAAAAGGTTCTTGCAAGAGAATCGACATGTACCCGTTCAAGCTGGACATTGATGAGCTCATCGACGAATTCGCTGAGGTATTGCTTATTTTCGTGGTTTTATTTATCTCGTAGTTCGTTCGTTAATAATTTCGTTTTGGGGACTTAAATACCAGGTTGTTTGTCGAATTTGCAGAGAGGGTCGACGACGTTGGCTGACATGAAGAGGATTTGGATGTCTAGGAAGTTCTCCTACATATACGAGGCTAAGCCTTCCACTGGGTTGTCCTTCTTTATGCAGTCACTCTATGCTCACACAATTGGTAGGAATTTTTCGTCTTAATTCTTTTCTTTTTAATTGTAGTTTTCTTCTTTGTATTTATAAGTCGATGTGTAATCTTATGCAGGTCATATGGTGAGTAATGATTCTTTATCACGAAGGCTGGGTGCGCTGTATTGCCTTTACTGCCTATATGAGATTCAACCATTCAAGCCTCCTTTTAAAATCTATATCTCTCTTGGTAGGTTTGCAATATCTCCGCATCTAAACTTGTAGTTCATTTTTCGAGTTTGTTTACTGGATTAGTATCTTGTTATATGTTTGGGGTCTCAATCTTCAATTTTTTCCCCTTATATGATAGGCATTGAAGTTGGGTTTCAGTCTTTTATTAGTTTTTTGGCTATTTTTGTTTGAGCTATGTGCTATTGTTGATCAGAAAAGGTGGTTCAATCTTAGCGTATTTACAGTTAATAAACACCGGATTAGTTTAGTGAGATTAATCAACCCAAGTCATGCCTGGCTGTAATTCTTTACTGCTTTCATAATTTATCTTCAGCAATAGCTCCTTGATTCGGCCCAGCAGTTGGGTTCTTCTCCCAGAAAATGATCATAGTACAAAATTATCCCGCAAAATTAGGTTTTCTAATCCATTTATTGGTTATGACACCTCCAAATATGACTGTCATACTAGTTTTCCCCCAAGTTCAGTATGTTGCACTAGTCTGTTCTAATCTCATCATTATGGAGATTAGTTCATTGTTATGCTGACCTTTTTTTTTTGCATTTATTGAATATGCTTAGGCATTTTCCTGTGTTTACATCTCTACTGTCTTGGGAGATTTTAGTGGCTGTATGCTTGGTGATTGTCATTTTCATGCTAAATGATACTGATAGTATAGGCATGCTTTAGTAGAACATTTATGTTCTTGTTTTCTTCTCTTCTTTCATGATTCTACTTTTGGTCATTGAATCACAGGAGAGCTGGAGAAACTCAATAAACTGGTCGTCGATGCAAAAGAACAAGGTGTTAAAGTGGCTACCCTCGTTGTCAAAAAGATGCTCGAAAAGAATGCGTTTCTCTTTGGGTCTGTGGACTTAAATGAAGGTTCTGTAAATCAAACGGTGACCGGACTGTCAGATTTGCAGAATAAACGGATAAAATGTGCATATAATAGGTAGTTCTCCTCTATATAATGTTTTTTGTTCCACGTTTGCTTTATTATGCCATTGTTCCATTATCCTCTAATTGCATTCACTTTTTCTTCCAATCTCCAGATTAATAGCGAATAGTGGGATCGAAGAGCTCATCCACATGGACATGGTAACTTATACTGACTTATTTTCTAGGTATAGTAGTTGGCAAACATTCAGAGATGCAACTGTGTATTGCTTCTTGGATAAACATAGGTGCTTAATATCATGACAATGGGGAAAATGAAGTTACCATCCAAAGATGGCCTGAGTTGAAAAATTATTATGCAGTTATTATGACTGTCTGAATTCGAAAACTAACTCCAAGCAAAGTATAGATCGGGGACCTAACAGTACCAGTATTTAGTATAGATATGCATGAAACAGTATTCCACATAATGATTACCAGATCGCAGCTATAATGCTCTCTGCACAATGTAGGTTATGCCTCTGACTAACTTAAATTTCAGGTTTTATGATCAATGCCATTTTGCAATTTTCAGCCACTGTTTGAGCAAACATAATTTGGTTTCAACCTGGTTGAGTTGTTGGTTTATGTAAGTTTCTCATGCCTAAATACGAGAGCTTTAGCTTACCGTCAGGTGGATATTTTCCATAATTTTTTCATTTTCCTCTTGAAGAATAATTTACCTGTTGGGGTGGCATGCTTACAGCAAACCTAGCAAGTTCCATAATTTTATGTGTTTTTTATTAAAATTAGTTTGTGAATTAAACTGCATTTTCAGGGTATGCATATTGATCTGAATAGGCTCAAGAGAATGTCAACAGCATATTCAGAAGCTAAGAGACTAGCCATCCAAGGTACATTTTTCCTCTCCTACCTTAGTTTTGCAGCAGCACTTGAGTCTGGGACCTCTAGTTTACTGTGATGCCAAAATTTATCTTCATAGGCATTCTGTCCATGTCATTGTCTGAATGTTTTAATAATTTGAATAAATGTGAGATGCTTTCCAGTTTCAATATCTTGATTCATGCACATGAACCTCTCTTTTGTGATAGAACCGAATTATAAGATTGAATTTTAAAAAAGAAAGAAATTGCGTCGCTTTCAATATTGTTAATCCCTTTACTCTGCAAGATTGATTGTTGATTGAACTTTCTCTGCCCTCATGACTTTTTTTTCCTATTTTTTTCCTTCCTAAAATTTTGGACCGTCATTTGGCTACTGCTTCTAAACCTAGTTACAGGTGCTTACTCCAGCTAGATAACAGTTCTATAGTCAGATTTTTGTCATTTACTTGGAATCTTGACATGTGCTTAAATTTGGTAACTGTATTTTGTTTGCTTCTTAAAGAGGCTGGCGAGGTGGTTGATATCCAGAACATAAAGCACATATCAGATGATGGGGAGTTAATCGGAGATGTAGTGGAAAAGATAAATGAGAACTGGAATACTGAAAGAGAAATGTATTATCTGCAGACAGGACTGAAGCAGCATCCTGCTCCAGACGAATTGCATCCATATCAGCAGCAATGTCAACAGCTTGAATCACAAGATGTTGACAATATTGATGACTTCAGTCGCCAACTAGAACTGGAACTATTTGAAGAAGAGTCGCAGTGAAAGAATCAAGAGGATAGGAATTTAGGCATGAAAGTAACTGTATTTTTGGATAACAGCTACTAAAGCAAGAGTAGCAAGATACATGAGGAAGTGCCAAGAAAACATGGATGCAAGATACTATGCTTTAGCATTTAGATCACATGCTCGGAACACATCTTAGAAGACAACCAATCCACATCAAAAACATTGGTTCAGCGGCTGCAGCAGCAATGTTCCTTGGAGGACCTGAGCACATTCTCCTGTTAAATCAAAGGAACATGGCGGATTTTGTTGTTTGAATTGAATGCCATTGATAATTATTGTACAAAATTTTGTCTGTAGAATGCTATCAGTTTATGTGCCAAAGCTTATACATCCAATAAAATTCTTGTTTTCTTTTTCTTGCGTCTCTTCTTGTTGGTTAGAAGATTGATCATTAATATAATGAAAGAAGACATTTATTTTGTGTCGCCGCCCCTTGGTGTGCCAACCTACGGTGGAAAAGCACTCATCTACTCGCTACCGATGCTTGCTGCATGATTGTTTTTATGGGACCTCACACTCAGAAGACCGACCAGAGGATTTCAGCAGATTTCTCCTAACTCAAATCAGTAAGAATAAACATTAGAGGCTACAATTAACCAACAAGAAACGACATTTTTCTGCCAAATGACAAACTTTATTGGGATTCTTCGACTGGAACAAGTTACATATGATTACATCCCAAATAAGACAAAAATTGAAAGGGAAATGGCAAAACCCTTTTCAATAATCCCCGACCACAGTACTTCCCCGTCCAAGATTCTCATCCTATTCTAACAACTTCCTGCCTATAACTCAATCTCTACTACGTGGAACCTACCCTCCTCAGGCAAGTCATTAAAGCTGAATGTAACTAAACCAGAAGCTGAATCATACATAACATCAACCACCTCAGAGTCCACAGTACACTTTCTTGGCTGAGATGATGAATAAGCACCAAACTTGCCACACCCTTTAACCTCCATGCTTACCTTCCCCACCAACTCGTTGCTATTGTTCTCCACTCTCTCCTCGCCGATGCCACTACCTTCACCCTTGTATCCATCCTCAACCTCTGATTGTTGCGCACCACCTTTCACTTCATATTTGAGTCCCACAATGGCTCCACCAGCATTGAACATTGAGATTAGACCCAGTGGTGCGAAGCTGAAGCCTGGTGCTAAGACTCTGATGGGTGTCACAGTGAAGATGTCATGCTCGAGGACTTTGAGTGATACCGGCAATGCTGCATTGTAAGGGAGGGTTAAAAGTTCGCCAGTCCTGTGACAGTAGATGGCAGTGTCCCCATTCCAATTAGGTTCGGTGGCAGCTTCGGCAATGAGATGCACATCGCGTCCCCTGACAACGCCTGTTATGGCCTCAGTTTTAGTTTGGTGAAAGGTGTTTTTTCTTTCAGTGGTATTCCAGGCAGCTCCTTGGCAATTGTAGACGCCAAGGACTCCTGTGTACTTGTTCATGTTCCATATCTTCAACAAGCTGCAAGGACAGGAAATTCTTTTCAGGAAAAATGACCACGGTGCAACATTTACCCATCAGAATTAAGAAAATGAACCAAAAACTTGCTAATGAGAATGCTCCTTTTCTTCACTTTTTATGGCTAGAAATTAAAAATTAACTAACCAATCAATGGGAATTTTCCTCCCAGTAGGAACTTACTAGGATTCTTAATTACTTATTCCGTCCTTTTCAAAAGTTTGCTATCATTTTCAGAAGATAAAGTAAAATTGCAGTTTCGGCATTTGTTCTCCAGATCAGCTAGCTGGAATGAACTAGAACTGGTGACCCTAAAAAAGGCACAACAACAAGAACAATAAAAAAGGAAGGCTCACCTAACACCATCACGGGCAGGATCAGAGAACAAACAATCCCTGGTAGGCCTCCCAGGTAAACGGGCTCGGAGAATAGACCCATCAGGTAGGACCAGCTTCTTGAGTAGTTCAAAATTGTGCTTTCCAGGCGCATCGCTGCATATAGAAAAGAAAAAGTTAGATTCAAGAATTAGCCCAAAACGGCAATAATAACAACATAATATATGGCATTAAAGAAGTATAAACCAAATGATCGCATTTGGTAAATTGATTACCTGACATAGACAGGTCCACCGCTAATGGCCCTTGCCGAAGCATGATACTCTGCAGCCGGATGTAGTGAATGGAACATATCCCAATCTGGCTGCATAATTTCTCCCAAGAACACACTGTTATACGCCACAGCTGCAATGTGAATTGTGTGTGACACTGGATCCCGCGGGTAGAAATCATCCGATGCCCTCACTATTGCCGTTTGCTTCGAGCTGCACCATTACCAATTCAATTCAATGCATACACCATTGTAAAACCAATCCGGTTCGAATCCGAATTAGTCCGGGCAAAGCTTGAACACGCGGATGGACAAGAGAAAAAAAAAAAAAAAGAGTAGAAAGGATTAGAACATTATTATACATACCAGTACAAAGCATCTGTGTTGTGGCTCATGCAAGCAATGCAACCATTATCAGGGAAGTTCCTAGCCACGGACGCATCAAGAGCCTGATGATACTGCCTAGTCAGCTCCACCCTGCCGCCCAGACCAGCACCTAGCGTCTCCAGTATACACTGCACGTCCACCTTAACCCCATCTATGCCCGCGCTCGCCAGATAACTATGCAGCTCGTTGTAGAAATTGTACACGTTCTTTGGATTCACCAGCCCAAGTCCCTGCACCGCCATCACATCGCTCCTCCATGTCGGCTCATTCTCCACCACTCCTTTAGACACCATCGGGTACTTCATCGTCGACCCATACTCCTCCATCCCCTGAACCCCCGGGCGGACCCCACCCCAGTACCCTGTTATTGCATGCCACACGTACACGTACTTCAACCCGTGCTTCCCCTTCGCTATGTTCACTATGTTCTTTATCCCCACCGTTGGATCGTCTTTGTTCTGGAACTTGGCGTTCTCCTTGATCCCGGTCAACCGAAGCAACGGCTGTGGCTTGTTCTCCTCCTTGGAGTCCCCGGCGGCGTCGTCTCCGCCGACTGATTGCCACCCGTCGTCGATGATCACGAACTTAGGCGGTGTCCCGCCGGCGGCCAAGCTCTCCAGCCCGGCCTCCACGCCTTCTTGGGTCACTTCCTGGTAAAACGCGTCCCAGGTGCACCACCCGAAGTAATCGACGATCCCGGGGAGTTTCTTCTCGTGCCGTTGGCGGAACGTCTTCAGATGCAACTTCACGGCTCTTATGGCGTCCGTTATGGTCCCGAACGGGTCGGTGCCGGCGTGGATGAAGAGAGAGTGAGTAAACGACGACGCTTTGGTGTCGCAGTCGCCGCTCTCGAGACAGAGCTCCAGCTCGTCGTTCCCGTTCCCTTGGAGGACGGCCCTGAAGGGGCCCTCGATCAATGGCAGGAAGACGGTGTAGACGATCTGGTTGTCTTCGTCTCCGTCGTCGGATTCGAGGTGGGACCCGTCCTTGGTCTCCACCAGCAAGAACTGCGTCTCCAGAGGAATGTCCCTCCCTCGGTCTCCCATTCTCTGGGCCATCCACCACAGCTTGAACCGGAAGCAAGCCATGAACCGGACGTCACGCAAAGTGCCCAGCGACACCACGTGGCTGCTGTTTTCCTCGTCGAAAACCGCCCCCACGAATACCCCCTCCACCGGACCGGAGGCCGACCCGGACGTTGCTATGACATTGTCGGGAACCCCCGTCAGGATGGTCCGGTCCTTGACGATTAGTTTCCGGTCCGCAATCCGAACCGCCGGCTTAATCGTCATTGCTTCTGCCTCCTCTTTACTGCCGGATAATGTTAGCTGCTCTTCTCTCTGCAACAACAAATGTACTACATGTCAAATCAAGATGTCTACTTTTAAAAAAACAATCTGTCTAAATGGAGTAAGACAAAGACGACATAGATGGGTTTAATTACGTACCTTAAATGCAAACAAGCGAAATGGTCGAACTGAAGAAAAGTACCTGCAAGCTCCAAGATAGGAGGATCAAAAAACGAATCAGTCTCTGTAACTAACCAATTTCTGATTAATAACGTCAAACAGAGCCGTCATTTTGTATTTCTCAGGAACCAAACAGAGACTGGCTAGAGAAAGGAGAAAAAGTTGTACCAGAAAGTAGAGAAGATCTCCTGATTGGTTTTGATGAGACGGTAAAGATTTTCGAACAGTCGCGCGTGATTGGCGAGTTCAAATGTGAGGGTAAAAGAAAGAGGGGCCTGGTATTTATAATGGCAGGTAGAAGAAGTTTACCACTACACGAATTTGACACAGCCATTGGCTCTATGGTGATGCAAGAATCTGTAAGTTTCCAGTAAGAGTTTTTTTTTTTTCTTTTCTATTTGGGTTATGATGCGTTTTCTGTTCTTGCTTCTGCAGAGATAGCAAGACACAGCCTGTTATCCAACGGCGCAGAAACTATCTTCCGCGGTCTGCTCGCTTACTTGTAACGGCGGATTAGACCGCCACGTCGGATCCACGCTGTCCCACTCGGTTTTGTGGAAAATTGACTTTTATCCCCTTCACAAGAAGGTTCACGTCTCTTCCATGTAATTAAGGCCTTAAACCTGACACGTGTGGGATCTAATTCAGGTGCTTATTAACCAAGATATTTGTTTTTTTTTTTTGAGGAAAAAGATACTATTTGTTAATTATGCTCCATTACACGTGGTTGATACTTGATAGGGTTTGGGTTTATCGAATAATGCGTGGGATTAGTAATGAACTGATTCCAACTGATCCTTGTCCACGTACTCACTTTTTGATGCTTTATTCCACAAACTTGTAGCTCCCGTACAGATCAGCCCACGTGGCGACAAGAAACCTGAGATCATAGGGCTTGGTAAATTAATTTTTAGATATTCCCTATTTTCTGACATGCATCCTAGTAATCTCCAGGTCATTAGGGCCCTTTAAAAACAATAATCATTGTCGTGCTTGATGGTTAAAGCATGTGCTTCCATGTCGATCGAGTTGTTGTATTTGACTGGTATTAATCTGACGAATTAAGCACCTTATATTAAAATGTTAATGAGGGAACAACTGGCACTAGTTGCGTTTAAGAAAGGGGTTGGAGTGTACAAAATGGGACCTGGATTACTATCATTGCAAGACAATCAATCATTCGAGTATCCACGAAATCTAATGTGATGGGAAAATGGGCCAATGTTTCATTGATTTATTGACCTTATTGGAATTTTTTAGCCGTGAGCTGCAGGACCTAACCCTTGTTACTTGGCCACTTTGGATAACTGGCAGGTGGAATATGCTGAGTTTATAAATACTGGACAATTAATGTACATGTATCTGCATTAATAAAAGCAATTGTGGGCGAATGTCTCTGGTTGATATCGACGGAAATGTTACTATAATTCAATTATTGGGATGGATGATTCATGCATGTCAATCATTCCTGAAATTTTGGATGATCATCTGAATTGAGCAAGTTATAATCTTGTCTCACAGTATGAAATATGAACCTAGATGTGTTAGATTCAGATATTTAGATTGATAGGAAGCACAATATAACAAAATTATAGTAAATTATAGAAATTTGTTAAAGTTGTATTATATTTAGATAACAGTTTTCGTTGGTCAAGATATTTTAGATAACAGTTGTATCGTATGTAGGTGATTGGATGAATCCAAATTTATGAAAAATTCAGATTAAATTGGCGAGCATTGTGGACAACTAAAGTTGGATACATCGATGTAATTAGACGTGCAAATAGCTAGTTAATTATACCTTGCCTTTACATAGCATCAAAAGAAAAAATATGTTTTTCCATGTTTGAGGGTCGACTTGATCAGTATCCATCAAATTTTAGTATTGTAAAAATTTTCTATGGTCTTTTGGGGGATTAGTTTGAACAAATAATTTAGATAATATGCATATGCATGGGCTAAAGGTTTGATCCATGTATGCATGCACGGCAATATTGGTAGCAGAGCAAAGCTGGAAACGCAATCCCAAACAAAGTTTATCATCCAGTTGCATGCTGTTCTAAAACAAAATCAGAAATTATTAAGCAACACATATAGTTTGCACTTGTCTACTGCGTACCTAATTATCTTTGACTGTGCATTTTACATGTGCAAAAATAATAACATTGCACATCCAGCCGATTAAAATCTTCCACCTATGCGTAAGTACCAAAACGAAGGAAAACGACTCTCACAAAGGAGGAATAAATGACATTTGTGTATTTCTTAAACCAAAGTCCAAATCAGCTTGCAAGATACATCAACTTTTAACCAAAATCCGAATCAGCTGTTATATATTTTTGGCAAGATACATTTATCTTAGTCAACATTTACCGCTTCGCTCTATTATTGATTGTCATACAAGATTTTTATTTGACCATAACATGATTTTTCACAGTACAAAACAAGAAAAACTGCGCAAATTTCAAAATCACGAAAGTAATGGCCGTGTTATGTATGTAGCAGACAAAAAGAAGAAAGACTCCAAAGTTGGTTGGTACCGAGACCATTACTGGGTGACCACCCGCTAGTTACGATTTGTGTTCATTTACACCTCAGCTCGATTGGCGATTGCCATACATTTTGTTATCTTCTTCATTTGCAGAATTGCAACTGCTTTTCAGGCCTGCATTATTGAGCCTATTACTAACTTCCTTCAACAACCAAAGAATTTTGCTAGTGTTGTCTTTGGGATAGAGATTCTATGCAAAATAGTACTTCGTACTGATAAGTTAGTATACTGATATATATATATATATATATATATATATATATGAGATCATGGTTACGGGGTGGTCACGGTTTTGATTGATCAAGACTCATCCGCTGTCGTTTTGTGATATATTTTCCTAACTTGGGAGTTCTTGGTGTGAAAATAAGGGCCACGTGTGCGGTTAAAATTTTTTTACAGGCAAAAATATCTCGAAGACACGACACGATGATCTCAAATCTCGATGATGCAAGATTTGCCGATTAATCAGTTGTCACTTCGAGCCCTCCATGATCCATTCCTCCTCCTTTCACTCTACGAGAAGACATGTCGCTTTAATTTCCTTTTGTTTGGTCTGTCGCCGTCAGCCTCGAGTACTTCTACAAATTATATTCACTTGCTTCCAGCCGTAGAAGAGGGAAGAAAGTTCTTGTCCCCCTAGTTCAATGGAGTAGTCGTTTATTTATAAAGTATTATAACTGGGTTAGGTAGAACGTCCAGTTTAGAGCATGCATTGGCTGGTACATATAGTGGCAAATAATACTGTTAAGGATTTTTTGGAATCTCGTATCCAAAAATCAATTTATCAAACATGAAGGGAAAAAAAAATTCAAACAATCGTTTCTATAGCCAGATGTTTTGCTTGAAGGGAAAGAAAGTAGAGAGTTTCTCTGAGTTTTCCAGGCTTCATGGAAGTATTATATATAGTCAAGTTCCTTTTTTCCGTGTAATATTCTTATTCATGTTCAGATGAAGGTTGTCGTGTATTAGAATGTTCCCAAGTTACTCAGGCCTTCAAATAGGTAATGTGAATTTGATGTTTTCTAGATAAGTTTTAATCCGCATGTTAATTGGATTCTTCTCCTCTTCTAATTAATCATGCAATGTAGCTAGCTAGTATATGGCATGCATTATTTATCGAAATGATGAAGACAAACAAATCTAAGTACAAATAAGTCAAAACCATAGATGGGCATCGCTATTTATGTTTCAAGTTTCAACACTAGTTGGGTTTCTGACTAATGTCACTATATACATTCATGCATCAAAATCATGTCCACTATCCCACTAGGCCGTAATATTTCCACAATTAAGGTCCTTCCTGTGAAAATTTAACAACATTGGAACACAGGTGCGCGGTTAAATCTTACACAGACAAAAATATCTAGCAGACAACGAATCTCCATTCCGGTGGAGTCCTGATTCTATCAGATCACAACCCTTACACTGTACTTAACAAGCTACATTCTGTAGTTCTGTTTGTTTTAGTGGGTACATTGTTTTAGCCTTCTAGGTGCTTCGTCAAGCTTTATAAGTGTTGAATTGTTTATGATATCGTGAAGGGTGTGGATGAGTGTGGAAATTAAGGTGGTAAATCTAGAAAGGAAATTATAGTCCCCTTTGAATGTTAGGGAGAATCAAGAAAGGTCATGCTGATGGAAAATTGGAAACGGCTGCTGATGCTTGAGAAAAATGTCCTCGACTATGATTAGTTTTGTCATGATTGGCTTTTTAAAAGTCCATTAGTAACAGGAACCATAATTTTCATATAAAATTGCTCGGAAAACATTCTTGTTGAGTTGTCGTTATAAAGGAATATATATAGCGACACTGTATAATAAATGTACCAAAAAATGCTGCATGATAATACTTATCCCATTTCCCCTTATTTTTTATGTAGTATTATTAAAGGATATAGAACTACATGATAATACTTATGCCATTTTCACTTATTTTTTATGTAGTATTATTGAAGGCTATAGAATCGGCAAATTATGTATATTTCTATTAATTAAAGGAAATTCATTTTCAATTTTATGTCTAACGAAAGGAAATTAGCTTTCTTGGCCCGCAAAATAACTTTCCTAGGACCGTAGCAAGCTACATGGCTCAACGAGCCTATAGTGGTGTTTAGAGATTACTCACTGGGATGAATGGTTGGTGAGATTGGAATTCACAATTAATAGAGGACTGATTGAACATCGATCAACTAAACTAATACTCATTGGCTAAATGCCTAAATCATTTGGAGATTGGGTTCTTATAGTTGTTAATACCAGAAAATTATAAGGTGCCCCACCACATCTTTATTGAATGGTATGGTCTGTTCTCTCTCTAGAGCAGAGCTTCTCACTCTAGAAAGTAGAATCCTCCTCTGGAACTTGAAGCATGGAGATTCATGGTTCTTCTTCCTTTATGTCTCCTGGCACATGGAAGATCTCTTGTCTACTACATATGGGCTACTTTGCATTTAAGGCTTGCTAATCTGCCCTCTTACCTTTCCTTTACATTTAATTCTAGTATACCTGTGAGAAGTGTGGTCCTCTTTATTTCTTGTTCCTTTATTCATCCACCCTTTACTGCTAACCTGTGGTGTGGTTGTGCTTTTTGCCATTGCATCCCTTAGTTTATGTCCTTATCTCTTTATTGAGCTTCTTCATTCTTTATCTACTGTCTTATCCTGCATTTAAGTAAGTACTACTGAGCTCTTTAAGTACTCATGGAGCCCTTGAGGTTGGTCTCAAAACCAGTCTCCAAGGAGGAACAACCTGTTCTCTTGGGTCGCATTATCTCAGATAGGATCTTCTGTGCTTATTTGGTTAAAGGCATTCTACAAAGGGCATGGAATTTGGTGGGGCATCTCAGGGTAAAAGAAATGAAGCCTAATATTTTTCTTTTCACCTTTGACTCGGAAGAAAGCAAGCAGAGAATTTTCATGGAAGGCCCCTGGTCCATCCAAAACAAACACATTATCCTGAAGCAATGGGACCCCTCTAGGCAGCTTGATGAAATTGACTTTACCACTACCTCCTTTTGGGTTCATGTTCTGGGCTTACCTCCAAGTCAGATGAATAAGGAAAGTGCAGAAATTATTGGGAAACAGTTCTTTCTCAAAATCTCTAACATTCAACCAGAGGATGAGGAAGATCTAAGGTGGGTTGAGTTTATTAGATTTAAAGCTGATCTTAACGCTTTGGAGCCACTTGTAGTGGGTTTTGATGTGGAGAAGGAGGATGGAGAAACAGGATGGGTCACCCTGTAGTACGAACGCCTCCCTGATGTTTGTTACATGTGTGGAAAGCTGGGGCATGTGCTTAGCCATTGCAGTCTTGAAGGTGTTAATGTACCAGCTCGCATCGCAGACAGAAGCCACCGCAAATGGGGGCCGTGATGAAGGTTGAGGTTGGAAGATGGCGAAAACAGACATATGGTTCGGCAGTGCCGCGATATAGAACTCTTACTAACAGTTCAAAGGGAGGAGCAGGGACATAGGTGTGTGTTCCATACTCTCCCAACTTGTTCTCTGAGAAACCCATATCTCGAGGTTCGGCGCCGGTGGATTGGAGTCTTGATACAGTATGGAGGTCTCCTTACCCCATGATTCTTTGTCTGTACCTGCCACCAATATTATGTCTGATCTCCAGCAGTGTTTTATCTCTGCACCAGCCCCCACTATCTCTTTTGAAAATACCTTGGACAACCCTCTTGCGCCAATTCTTTCGGCTCCTACTGTCACACCCACTGACACCACTCCTGACCTTGGGAGCCTAGAACCTTCTCCTACATCTTTACTAACAAACCTCCACATGGACCCCAAAAAGTGCAAGGCTTTGCCCTCCCCTACACAAGAACCAAACCTTCATGGGCCACCTTCAGGCCCAAGCTCCTCTCATGTGTCTAGCCTACACTATCTTACACCTCTCTAGGACCAATACAACCTTTCCACTAAGTCTGCCTCTCCTGAGCCCATACCCTCTCAATATGTTATCTCTCTTACAAGACCCATACCCTTCAAGCCCACCCACTCTCCATCCCCTTTAAAACGCCCCCGTCTTATTCCTGCACCCTCTAATACCCCTTTTTCCAAACTCTCTCCTCCTGAAAGAGAGATAGTCTTCCACACCTTCTCTTTTGAAGACATCCAACCTTTCTTTGTGGCTGAAAAACCCTTCCAGATAGGCTCACCCTCTCAGGCTGTGATACGCAGTACAACCCTAAACCTAAAAAAGCTTGCTAGAGCTCAAACCTCATCCCCTCTCCCTTCCGTCTCTCTTTCTCAGGATGCTTCCTCACAAGCCTCAAAATTGATCCATTTTTCTAACCATTCCCAAATGTCCAAAGATAAGGCGGTGGTGGCTGGCCAATAGCCACAAGACCGCCAATGAGTATCTTAACTTGGAATTGTCAAGGACTGGGGCGGTCCTTGATAGTTGATACACTGAGGCAACTCAGTAAAAAATATCGCCCCTCCATGGTGTTCCTGATGGAGACAAGACATGACAGATCTTTTCTTGAGAACCTTCGCTTTCAGCTTGGTTTTCAAGAAGCTTTTTATGTTGATGCTTTGGGTACTGCTGGTGGGCTAGTGTTATGGTGGATAAGTTCTGTACAAATTGAAGTCCTGGGGAGTTGCAGGAATTTTATAGATACTATTGTGATTGGGTTTGGCAGATTAGAACCGTGGCATGCAAACTTCACCTACAAGATTATCTCCAAAACTCTAGCCAACCGTTTAAAGCCTATCATGTCCAACCTTATTACACAACAACAAGCAGCCTTCATCCCAGGACGTAGTATTCAGGATAATATTTTTATTGCCCATGAAGCCTTCCATGGTCTTAGGCTGGTAAAAAAGGGGAAGAAACACCATATGGCTCTTAAGCTAGACATGAATAAAGCGTATGATCGCATTGAGTGGATTTTCCTAGAGAGCATAATGAAAAAGTTTGGTTTTTGTGAGAGGTGGATCCATTTAATAATGCAATGTGTTACTACGGTAACATATCTCATTAGCATGAATGGAAGCTTCTCTCCGGTAATCCAACCCAAGAGAGGACTCAGACAAGGAGACCCACTGTCTCCCTATCTTTTTATTTTGTGTTCTGACGCTTTGTCTAGGTTGTTTGTCAATGCTTTGTAGGTACAACAGATTGAAGGTTTCAGGATAAAAAGACAATGCCCAACAATATCTCACATCCTTTTTGCAGATGACATCTTGTTGTTTGGCAAAGCGAGCTGGAAGGAGGCTACGTGTCTCATGAGGATCATCACTCTCTATGGAAATGCTTCCGGTCAACGAGTGAATTGGGACAAATGCAGTGTGACCTTCAGCAAAAACACCCCTTTGCAGCTTAAGACTCAGCTGAAAGATGTTCTCAACATGAAGGAAGCTAGAAGAGGTGAGAAGTATCTAGGGCTGCCAACCGAATGGGGAAGATCAAAGGTAGAAGCTCTGAATTTTATCAAGTCAAGAATCCTCCAAAAGATCCAGAATTAGAAGCAACAACTCCTGTCCCAAGTCGGTAGAGAAGTCTTGATAAAGGCTGTACTCTAAGCCATTCCTTCGTATATCATGTCGTGCTTCCGATTACCCAAGACTTTCACCGATTCTCTACATGTTTTGATACGAAAATTCTGGTGGGGTGCAACTGAGGAGGAACGCAAAACCTACTGGATTAGATGGGAAGAACTCCTAAAACCGAAAGCATGCGGTGGCTTAGATTTTAGGGATCTCTTCCTATTTAACGATGCTCTCATTGCGAAGCAGTGCTGGAGGCTGGTTAAATTTCCCAATGATCTGTGGGCACGTGTAATGAAAGGAATTTATTATCCTAATGGGGACTTCATGCATCCAAGGAAAGGAGGTTCGCCATCATGGGCTTGGTCTAGCCTCATCGACTGCAGGTATGTTTTGGACCTTGGGACAAGATGGAATGTTGGAGATGGAACTCTGATAAATATCTGGGAAGACAAATGGATCCCAAGCATCAAAGATTTCTCAATTCATACTGCGAGACCTCCAAATATTGACACGACCAGTGTGAGTCAGCTCATTCATAGATCATCCGGCAGGTGGAACATCCCTCTTTTGCGTAGCCTTTTTTCAGTTTCTGAGGTGAAGGAGATACTAAAGATTTCTCTAGCTGAATCTTTGTCAAGGGACACTCTAGTCTGGCATTGGGACAAGCATGGTCTTTTTTCTGTTAAATCTGCCTATAACCTCCTACTAAATCAGAGACTTGCCACGTATTCGCCTTTGGAGTCGTCTCATAGATAGGAAGGAGTGTCATTATGGAAAAAGATTTGGAAGATTCCAGCTATGCCAAAAGTTCAAAATTTTTTGTGGAAAGCTTGCTATAATGCTTTGCCTGTGAATGTTAACAAGTGTAGGCGACATATTGCCAACTCACCTATGTGCTCTTTATGCGAGGCAGAGGAGGAAACTATTGAACACCTCCTATTTTTCTGTCCTTGGACTAGACCTGTGTGGTTCTCAAGTCCCTTAGGATACTGCCCAGATATGCAGGGTTTCTCTAGCTTTCAAGCTTGGTTGTATAGCATCTTTTCTGATAATGAACTACAGGAGAGGCTATCACTCTTAGCCTACCTTTGTTGGGAGATTTGGAAGACAAGAAACAATGCAATTTTTTATGGAAAACTGCCTAACTCCCCGTCTACAATGGAGAGTGCTAGACGTCAAGCTAAGGATTTTTGTGATGCAAAGTCCATTTATATCCAAAGAGCAAGGCTGCCAGTAGTGGTGCAGCACCCTACCTCTCATCACTGGTGCCCCCCTGATCCAAATGTGTTTAAAATTAATTGTGATGTATCCTTTAAGGATGAAAATAGAACAGCAGGTATAGGGGTGGTCGTAAGGGACTATCAGGGAAGACTGGTTGATGGGAGGACTTTGTTGTGCTCTTGTATTTCTTCGCAGGTTGGGGAGTTACTTGCAATTAGGGAGAGTCTCCGTCTTGCGGCTTCAGCAGGTCTGCAACGTGTGATCATCGAATCTGATTCACTTGAAGCAATTAATCGGTGTAATAAGCCGCAGGATTTCTTTTAGGACACTGATGCTTTTATTAGAGATATAGCTGTTCTTTCTAGGTCCTTTTCTATATGTTCTATATCTCATATCAGTAGGAAAGCTAACTGTGTGGCTGATTGGATAGCTAAGGCAGTAAAATCTAATGTTTGCCCAGCAAATTAGACCACCTGCCCACCTGATTATTTGTTGCTTAGGGACTTGCCTAACGCAACTGATTAATGAATCATTCCCAATTCAAAAACAAAAGCAGAAAATTATTTTGTAGTAAGCAATGCGCATTTGTTAGCCCGACCGATGGGCCAATCCGTACGGAAGTAAAAAAAGATGAGGCCCAATTTGCGCTTACCGAAAATTACTCCACTCCCGGCGCCAAATCCAGTAGCGGGAAGTGTTGTTATAGTCTTTTAAGTTATTGGCGCGAAAATATTTTGCACGATTGGGTGCACAAGAAATTAGGGTTTCTCATTTCATCTATCACTTCTCATTACAGCTTCTAATCATACCCCAGCAATGTCGATTCACGAAATCAAATCCCTAATTAATTCAAACTCGAGACCAAACAAATCACTTGGCTACTCTACCCTCTTGCTCCTCCAAGAACAATCAACCAACGACCTCTCTTCACTGCAATCGCTAGCCGACGTTTCCCCGACCCTGATTTCAACAATCATCGTTGATGTCTCTGATGATGATGAAGAAATGTAATTCAAGCTAATCTAATTGACTTCTCCATCTTCTCTTTTCTTTTCTTTTTATTGAATTTGAAGTAATTGAAGGTTTCTTTTAATTTCCAGTGCTGCCCAGGCGTTGAAGTGTTTAGGTTTCATGATTTATCACCCCTCAATTGTTTCTTTGATTCAAGGTAATGTCTCTTATCATATTTCACGAGTTCTCTGATGATATTTCAATTTCTTATATAATCTTTGCTTCCCCATCTTTTGGCAGCTGATGATGTGAGAATGATTTTGGAGGCATTGGCTAAAGTTATTGTGTCCACAAGAATGAAAGTAAATATCATTAAACTGTGAGCTTCTTTGTTCTCTATGGTGATCCCTTGCTTTTTTTTTTTGGTGAGGTAACCTGTTTGCGTCTTAATTGCAGTCTGTTTGTAATATAGGCGTGTGGTGTATATCTATGCAACAATTCAACACATCGTTTCTGGATGCTAGCTTCCAGCCGGCATTGCGGGCAGTCATATATGCGCTTGAAAATCCTGTTGGATCTTTGTCCACCTCATTTGAGGCCATGCAGGTAGAATATTTGTTGGATGACTACGACGTTTATGTGGATGTCCAAATTGCTTACCCCTAACCTTTGGGTGCCTATCTTGCTGTTGTTCGGTCTTATATCCTCATACATATTATCAAGATATTAGTTGAGTGTGCATATAATGCTTGTTCTAGTGTAGGATACTTTTGAGCTGATTAATGCTTAAGATTGAGGGTACAGGATCCTAGTACTGCAACCATTATTTTAATCTAATGCTTCTGATTCTACTGTTTTAGGCTATTATAAAACTGGCAACTCAACTAACTGAGAAGATGAGAGAATCTTCTCACATATGGACTCCTCCGATCTACAGAAGACTTCTCAGCATTGATAAGAGAGAGAGAGATATGTCAGAAAGATGTTTATTGAAGACTATAGGTACAATATTTCCTCCTTCTGCAGCTCTATCCAAGGTACGATTGATCTGGTCATTTCTGTGCTTTGAAATAAAATTGTAGCTACTGCTAGTTCACTTACTGGTTAATACTTTCTAAGATGTGAAACTCTTCATTATTTGTTTGTTATTTGGTGCTTCATTTGCACACCAACCTCTCACTATTGTTGTGAGCGTGTTTTGTGACAGTATGATGTAAGCTTCAATGCTTAGGATCACATGGAAAAACTTGGTTATACTGTCGAGTAGAATTTTGCAATATTAGATTGTGAAATAGGCTTCAATGTTTATTGAACAGGCAGTTGCCGATGATATCAGATCAAAATTGCTCGCTGGGATGAGTGATCTTCTGAACCAGGGAATGAAAGTTCAAACACTGCATGCTTGGGGATGGTATATTCGCCTGCTAGGATCTTATGCCATGAAGTACAGACGTTTGATAAATAACATGTTGAAGATTCCAGAACAGACATTTTCCGATCCCAATTCACAGATCCAGATTTCATCACTGGTATCACCTGTACAATTAGCACTTTTGACTTTTGGTCTCTTTAGATAATGATATACAGAGTGACTTCTTGCATTATGAAATTTTTGCTTCTTGAAGAGAAGTTTTGAGATACAATTTGTCGAGTTTTTTTTTCTGTATTTCAACTTCAATGATCTGAACTTTCTGCTGTTGCAAAAGTTCTTAGATAGAATATTTTTAATAATGTTTTATTTATTTGAGTTGCATCATTTATGTAAAGTTCTATCATGTAAGGGTGTATCGTGTACAATATGCAACCTTATTTGGATATATTTTTTCTGTTTTGGGTCAAATATACAGTTATATTCATGTCTTGAACCTAAGTCCTATTCGTAGCTCTAGTTCTATTGTGGTGTCTGCTGTAGATCAACTTTGGCCGATTAAACAGCTGCTATTTATGATTAACCTAGCTTTGATTTCCCAAACTGTTACACGATTCCTCTTTGCATGTCAGTTTCCGATTCTCTTCTGTTTTGTCCTTTCATGTCTTTTACCATCTCAATATTGATGGGGTGACATAGTCCATAGTTGCTGTATAATATATATGACAGCCTTTTAGCTTCTGTCGTACAGAATTCTAACAATGTTTGCACTCATAGAACCTTGATTGTCATTGTAAATGTTTAGGTTAAAAATAAAGTGCTCTTTAAAAGTGTTAAACGCTATTTATCAAGCACTGATGCCTCTTGATTTTATAGGTTGCCTGGGAAGCTCTCATTGATGCTCTTGTTCATCCCGTAGCATTGACTTGTGAGAGTGATGGAGCTATTGAGAATGGCTTTCAACAAGTGCAAATATGTGCTGGCAAGAATCGCGACACTCTGGCTTCTGGGTTGTCAAAATCCATAAAGCTTATAATGACACCTCTGGTGGGGATCATCTCAAGTAAATGTGATGATTCTGTTCACTTATCATGCTTGAATACATGGTCTTGTCTGCTGCAGAAACTTGGCACCTTTATCAGCCATCCATCAATGATAGAGCATGTCTTGGATCCCATTTTTTATGCAATTTTCCACATGGGGCCAGATTCTGATTCAGTTTGGTTATGGAATCTATGTCTAGATATGCTTGATGAATTTATACTCGCAAAATGTGGTGGTCTCCAGGAGTCAAGTAGCCAAGTGAATGTGAATCATCATTCATTAGACAGAACCTCTATACCTGGATCTACTATTTCTAGCAAATGCTCATGGAGATGTCCTATAAAATGGCCAGCCTGTCCTATTGATCAACTGGGCTTCTTTGTCAAGATGATTAGTATTCTCATCAGCCGGGCATCAGTTACAAGTATGACACCTGAGAATAGAAGTTTAGCATGCCATGCTGCATTAAGGATATTTAGATCTCTTTTAAAAAGGATACAGATAGAGTTTAAAAGTTTGTCCATTTCTTATAATGACATCATGATGTGCTTGACCACAATATTGATGTTCATAAAGAAGACAAGTGAAGGCATAAATTCTGAAGGCAGTAGCATTGATCAATTATATCTTGCTTCCTTCCGTCTTATAGAGGTAGTCATTGAGGAGTTAGAACCTTCTCTTCTGGGATGCCCTCTTTATAAGGTAGCTCTAGACATCAGATCCATTGAGAAACCGCACCAAGTTAATGTTAGATGTGACAAGTTGCTTCACATTAACTGTGTAGCTCATTTGGACATGGTTTCACCATCAGTTTATCTAGTTGTACTGTACATCAGCTTGGTGATTCTGTCGACTTCCAATGCTCAGAAAATGGAATTAATTCTACCAGGACTGCCAAAGTTTTTCAAAGTCTTGCTTTGTACTCATGATGCCCTGGAGAATCTTTACATCATCAATGGTTTATTATATAAACACGTAGGGGATAAGTACTTACAAATATGGCTAGCAGTTGCTGAAGGTCTGAAAGAATGCATTCATGATCTGAAGGATCTCTCCCTATGTCAAATGGATACTGATTGCAATGGTTATCTTCCCTTGTGTCACCTATTATTGTATCCATTTGTTGTATGCTCTGATGCCCTGCAGAAATTTTGCATAGATAAAGCTACCGGCTCTTGGGATATAGTTGAAAGTAAACTTAAACTTAAAGATGTGACTGTAACATGGATGTCTCTTTATAATGCTATTTGTGCCTCAAACCTGAAGCAGTCTGCAATGAATAGTTTCTCTGAGGATCTCTTCTCACTATTAAACAAATGCATGGGAGATGATGTTTTTGTGCTTGGTGGTGGAGCCGAGCCAGATTTAAGTTATAAGGATCTCGATAGTGACCTCCTTTCTTTTTGTGGCAATGCTGTGACATGTGCCTTGGAGCAGATTCTTATTTTGGCAGCCACTTCAGAAGAAAGCAAAGATAAACTATTCAGTGGCATCACGAGTAGGTGGGAATTTGCTTCCAGGTATGTCAGCACATTCCTTATTAGAATCCCTTCCAAAAACTTGTCAAACCATAAGTGTAGCAAGGATTCATCTTATAGGAGGTTCAGGTTGGTTTGGTACTAGTTTTTTATCCCCTTTTTTTGCCGAAAGCGGTTATGGCCTTGTTGTTTCCATCCATTTTTCAGCATGAGAAAAGAATGGAAAAGGATAAAGAATTAAATTTCTGCTATCTCTTGAGAATACACGTTTTGACATTTAGGTGTCATGCCAACCTCATGCAATGTTATCTGTATCATTCTAAACGCTGCTCTGTGTGGATGAAAACCTCCCAAAGTAGCTCATTCACTCTGTGGAAAACTAAGGAAACCACAGTATTTAAAATTGCATTGAACTAATCTCTTGGCTTGCTCATTGTAAGCCCATTATTTTGCATGTGGGATATGACAAGACATTCAAAACTAAGTGATGCATTGTATTCCTTTAGCCTTTTTGCATTTTTAATTGGATGTCTCCTTTGGATGAATAGTGTTCGAAAGTAGACTTTGTCATGTCTTGTCGTCATGAAAACCTTAAACCAAGTAACTCTTTCTAAAAACATAGGCCTTTAACTTTATTTGTATGAATATGAAGTGTTATTATTCGTTAGGTAATAAGAGTGCCAAAACATTGAAACCTCTTCTTTAGCATAATGGATCATTAATGCTTCTGCAGGCTACTTGCCTTTAAAATCTCCATTGCTTAACTTTGATGTAAAATAATGCAGATTCTTGAAGATGTCACGAGCAAAGATGGATACAGATCCATCCACTGCTCTCCTTGTAACTTCAAGGTTAATTTTTCATAGTTATTTTCTTCTGCTAATTCTTATGCTGTTTTGTTTCCAATTACATAATGCCTCTGTCTCCCTTTGGGATTCTAGGGTCCTTTCTGCTTTGGCAGGTGTTGTGAGTCGCCTGCATTCAGCACAAACAATCCTTTCTCTCGTTGAGGTATGCATCTCGCAGTCTAGACTGTCCCACATAGCATGATACCGGATGAGCCGAGGAAAGATTCTCTGTTTTCGTTGTTTTCGTTTTATGATATTGCTAACTGAATGAATTACTCTTAAAACACAAGAGTCTATTGATTGAAGGACTTGACTTTTACCCTTAGGTAGGCATTAAAGCAGGCATTCCTTGAGTCCTTTTGTAATTGAACATCAATACAAAGAAATGTAGAAAGATCTTATGTTTCATGAAATGTGAATAGAAACAAAGACAACCATGAGCCTAACTCAGAAATGATAGTAGTGATTTTCGGAGGTCCTCTCCGGGTTTAAAGGTGAGATTATTCATCCATAGCCATTGTGGTGAGAAACATGTTTCATAAGTTGGCAATCAATTTGAGAGGCTTCTGTTTTAACTGATTTGTAATGTGGTTTACCTAAACAGTGAGTTAGTGATTGGCTTATCCTTTACTGTAGAAAATCACTTGTCCACTGCTTCAGTGGCTGTCACTTGAAGAAATGCAGGATGGAAACGCCAAGGATCAACTTCAAAGCTTGTGGGCTGAAATTCTTAGTTGTCTGAGGAGGAGTCAGCCTCCAATAGTCTTTGATTCTACGTTTCTTAAACTTCAAGCACCACTGCTGCAGATAACTCTTGATCACCCAAACCCCACTATCTCAGCACTTACCATAGCATTTTGGAACAACACTTATGGTGAGAGGATCAATCTAGATTACCCAGAGAATCTACTTGATCTCCTTGACAAACTCTCCAGACATAAAAGAATAAATCTCCACAAGAAAAGCTTTCCTTTCCTTGTAAAATGTTATTCTGTGCCAGATGAGGTTTCTCAGAGATACAGGGTGACTGCAAAAAATGCCAGGAGCTCGAAAAGAGTAGAGTTAATGGATGGTTCACAGAATCAATTCGAACACAAAGACGAGCAGTGCTCAAGGTCTAAAAGGAGGAGGTCGGAACTAACTGAGAATCAAAAAGAAGTAAGAAGAGCGCAGCAAGGAAGAGGAATGGATTGTAGTGGACATGGTCCGGGGATCCGAACATACACTGCTGTTGATTTTTCACAAGGTAATGAAGATTCACAAGAGAGCCAGGAGTTTTGAGGACTGAATCCATCCTGAAAATGGAGAGAAGGGTTGCTTAAGATGTATACTTGTATAGTTTAGGAGAAGCTAGGAAATTAATTGTCAGACCGAATGCACAGTTGTTCAATAGTGCTGATGCTTTCTATGATTCTTCTTTGCTGTATCATAATGTATTGTTAGGCAGACTTAAGATGCGTCTTAAAAAATGTACGAGTGAGAGCTTTGTCGCCCACAAAAGGAATGCAGGAAAGTGGGAGAATTTTTGTAAACTTACTAACATGAGAATTGCAGGACTTGCTGCTAGCTTGCTGGTTTATCTGCAGGACTTTGTCCCCATGAATCGGCAGATGGCCTCATGGGGAGCAATTAGCAGTATGTGATATTAATCAAAATATACGTGAGCTCAATACATGATTAGAAGTCGTTAGCTCAAGACAACTTCTATCTTATACAAGAAAACAGGATGAACTAGATGAAACAATACATGACGATAGATCAAAATCCTGAATCATACAAACATTCGAAACAGTACAATACTCGGGCTGGGGTGAAAACGAGACAGGTAACATACAATCACGGGGGAGTAGATCGGTCATTGAGGTTGGGGAGGCACCGTCCGCCGATCCACATCCATACTGGAGGTGGATGCACCAGGAGAGAAAAAAAAAAAAGAAAAAGGAGGAAGGGAGGAAAGTGGAGGGAAATCTTGGAGAATAATAAGACAAATGTACTAAACGTGAAAAGGAGGGAAAAAAAGAGAGGTGAGGAATCCAATTCCAGCTGAGAGAGAATATGATTTTAACATTTTCTTGATGGAAGTTGATGTTTAGTTTTTTCCTTTTATGTTTGAGTAGAGATTAGCTTATGTTGATGTCTTGGTTGTGTTATACATTATTTCTTCCCTTGACCATTTTTCTTAGAAAAAAATCACTATACCAATCATTACTTTAAGTTAGAGTGTTATTATATATGTAAAAATTTGATATTATTGAGGCATGGGTCCACCACTTGCCCTTCCTAATCCTATCTAAATTGGGGGCTGCTCACCTCCAGTTTAAAAGCCTCTATTCTTCTCCAGTTTGTGGTGAGGATGGATGCACATCACTTAAAATTAATCCAATGGTCCATATCAAGGAGAAAAGAATTTGGGTTATGCACACATATTTTGCTTTTCAATTAACTTCCCGAAAACCAACATTTTTTTTAAATGAACATCATTTTTTAAGTGGAACATATCCTTATCTTATTAAAATTAGTAGAGACCCCAAATTAGTAGAGACCCAAATTTAGTATTTGACAAACTTTTAGCAAGCTGAGACATGAAAATTACAGAGAGTAATAAAAGTCATTTTCTCAAAAAAAAAAGAAATGAATCTAAAAAAGTATATTATTCCCCTCTAAAAGTATGAATCTAATAATATACTTTTTTAGATTCATTTCTTTTTTTTTTTGAGAAAATGACTTTTATTACTCTCTGTAATTTTCATGTCTCAGCTTGCTAAAAGTTTGTCAAATACTAAATTTGGGTCTCTACTAATTTGGGGTCTCTACTAATTTTAATAAGATAAGGATATGTTCCACTTAAAAAATGATGTTCATTTAAAAAAAAATGTTGGTTTTCGGGAAGTTAATTGAAAAGCAAAATATGTGTGCATAACCCAAATTCTTTTCTCCTTGATATGGACCATTGGATTAATTTTAAGTGATGTGCATCCATCCTCACCACAAACTGGAGGAGAATGGAGGCTTTTAAACTGGAGGTGAGCAGCCCCCATCTAAATTGAGAATATGTACTTTTTTTCTTTAATTTTCATTGTAAAACTATTATCATATGAATAATAAGTTATTGTCACACAATATTTCATAATGATTTTTCTAAACATAATGTTTCTGAAAACTCATTTCGAATAAAGAAGATTTGATTTTGTATTAATTTAGAGTTAAGATTATGTCACTAAAAGTACTATTGCCATTTTGGTGGAAGCAGGTGTATGGAAAGTGTGTTATTGATGGTGGTTCCACCTTATAAAGGTGACGTAACGAATTATATGGAGAGATTAATCCGTCCGATAGTCGATTGAGATACTCTTCCAGCATAAAAAAATATATTGTTGCCATTTCTTTAAAAAAATCATGTCTATAAATATTTATCCATATGTATATACATGATATTCTTGGTTAGATATTAGTTTAGGAAGTGGATAATTTTTTCTTTATATGATGCAAAGACATCCTTTATTATTAAAAATTTTAAATGTAAATCTTGTGAAAGGTGCTAAATCTATAAAACTTATTTGATCAAGAAAAATGACCACATGACATCCTTTACCTTTGTTTGCATGTAGATACAAGAAAAATGTTGTTCCAAGACTCCTTTTTGTCAGAATGACCACATGTACACGTTAGAATATGATGATATACTCGACTTTTGGTAACCTCATCTGAGGGGATCATCAATATCAATTGTGATGCTTCTTTAGTCAAGCCTAATCAGCTCGCCAGTGCAGGTTTTATTTGTTGCAATCTTCATGGTTGTATCATTGAAGGAGATTGAAAGTTTTCAAATGCTTATCGGCCACAATTGTGGAAGCCGTGGCGCTAAGAGACACGATCCTTCTAGCCATTGCTAGAGGATCTATAGAAATCATCCTTGAGACTAACTCTAAAGTTGTTATTGATGCTCTTAATTCTATCTCCACCCCATTCTTAATTTGATCAATCGTAGCAAGATATTACTCACAATTGTGGTCCTAGATCTTTCCACTTTCAATATTGAAAAAGGATAACAAACAAATAAGTTGATTGGGTAGCAAAGACAAGAAGGCAAAAGCAATGTCCGTCACATTGAGTACTTGCACCTCCTATCTCACTACAAAACTTATTATATCCGGATTTGGTTATCTCTTAATGAATTTGCAATTTCTATAATAAAAAACATTGGTCTTCATTTTACCAACTTTAGGATAAAATAAGCTGGATTTCTAAAACTACAAAGTAAGTGCTAAAATGCTCTCCATTCTTGATTATGATCTTGCAAAATCTCTTGTATATGGATATTTTTTAGTTAACTAAGATATCCTTCCATAAAAATATCTTTGAGTTTGACCAAAAGGTAGAAGCTCAACTTCTGTTTTTGATAATAATGTCGTGGGTCAGTATTACAATGTCCTATTCCGTTTACCAACAAAATATATATACAAAATATATACATATATAACAAAGCAATCTATAATATAGACGACCAATCTAACACAATAAATGACACTTACATAGGCATACTATAGAAAACGCTTAAGGTATTGTAATGACTAATGAGTACATATTTCTAAAAAGAAACATATGAACATAAAGACATTAAATATTTCAAGACATTTGGGTTCAATTCTCAATCTTAATAATGATATCTTAGACACTTTTGTTTAGTTACAAATGATAAGAACATGCCAAACAGAATTTGTAATTCCTTTACATCCAAATCCCGAAAGTCAAGGCTTCCAAATTGGCAGGGAGAATTGATCACATTAACTCCCCTCGGGCTGGCTTGATGTCCCATGCTGTCCAGAATTGATCACTTTTAGCGCACAAATTCGGTGTACATATCCTGCATTAAGTTTCATGTACTAAATCTTTTATCTTATCCAATTAATTAAGGAATACCAATAAAAAGGGTAAAGGCTGAAGACATTATTGCCATGAAAAACATAGGACTGCGAGAGAGATCACGGGAGAAGATATTTTCAAATGTTATGTTATGTGGCAACAACAGGATGCTACAGTCTGTAACAAAGCACTTTTCATTAATTGGGGGTGGGGAGGAAGAATATAACGGTTTGCTTTTCTGAAGCCATCACCTTCATGTTATAAGAAATGTGGACCCAAAAATCTCCAACCATCTGCAAATAGATGGTTTTTCAGGATCTCTCATGTCTCCCAACACTCCTCTATGCCATTGTTAAATATTGTGCTTAAATATAAAGTTGGTTTTTTAAAACATCTACCACGCATCTGTAGGAAGAAAATGAGGTTTAGTAGATCAAGTTTTCCATGAGTTTTTTCTTTTTCACCAGCAAGTTTCTCATGCAATAACAAGTTTCTCATGCAATAACATGTATCTTATATAGTATATGTACTTACATATATGTGTTTTTATATATACAACAATGATAGGATTAGTAGACTATTATGGTAGAGTACCTTACACTATTGTTGTATCTGGAAAATCAATGGAAATATATATATATTTTGGAGGGGGTAAAAAAAGGCTGAATACATTTTTTTTATAGAAAAAATGGTTGAATACATTATTGGCAAAATCAAAAACCGAAACTTGTTAGTATTATAAGAAAAGACCAAATGAAAGAGATGCCATCAAGACTCAAAAGTCTTTTGAAAGTTGGTGTCTATCATCTTGGTTGGATTGGAAACGACCGGGTATCCTAAAGAAAGAACTATGGACTTACACATCATCACTTAAGCAAATAGAGGTAATCAACAATGTTCCAAATCATCCTGTTACAAAAGTATGGCGGTTTCCAAAGCAGAAGGACTAGAGTTTTACCACCACGAAAAATTTTATTTATTATGGGGATTCCAAATTTGATTAGTTGTGAAATTGACCACCACCACCCTTCGCTTTTTACACAAAGGTTTCCTCCATTTACACAAAGATTTTCTCGTTGCAATACCGCAGGTGGCATTAAATGCACGTTGATTCAGATTGGAAGCAAAAACACATTAAAAAAAAAAGAAAACAGAGTAGTTGATGCCCAAACCGGGTGGGGAAGTTCTAGTGTAGTTAGGAGGCTAAGTTATGGTGTGGTTGAGACAACAGTGATATTTGCAAAATTATCCTTTTATAAGTGCTTTATTTACAAAGAAAGAAGAACAAATGTTATCATGATACAACTAATAATTATATCGCAAATATTCGTTTCAGCGGCCGACAATTTGTAGAAACGACTGATTAATCTTAGAGAACTTGACGTTTGCTTTCTAAGTTTAATGCTTCACTGACCAGTCTCTTCATATTCTATTCAAATCACCACGTCAGTGAAATTAGGAATTGATTTGTGGGTGTGGCAAAAAATAACACTACAGTCAATGTTCAAAGCGTGTTTCATGATCAATTTCAAAACAGTTTCAAACATGATAATTGCAAATTAACCAAGGCAAATCGAATTACTCAATCACTAAATTTGGTAAGTTCAAAATAAGATACGAAGGCCTACTCAAGATTCTTAGGATGCAGATTTAACATCTAGCTAGTACCATGCATGAGCAACTTAATATGGACAGCTCCATTTAGTGTTGGTAGATCAACTAAAATAAATTGTTATTAGCTTGTGGAAAATAAGAATACCTGACTAAATTTGACGTACACATCTCTTCAGTTCAACTCCCTACACCCGAACCCTAATTTAGCTGAAACTTTAATCCTCAGTCATGAAAAAGATTAAATTCCAATTCAATTAATTAATTGCGTAATGGTGTGTGCTATGAGTTTAATTACTATATTCCTTTACAGTACTGTAATAATGTCGAGGAATTTATTTTTCTTGTAAGAAATGAATTGCTTTATGCCGTTTAGTTTGTTCAATAATTAACATGAACACTCAAGAGTATGTCGCAATCTCAAGAATACATTAGATGTGTGGAGTCTTTGAGCAAAATGTAGATCGAGGACTCTGTGGAAGAGCTACTGCAAAACTACACAAATATTTTAGGTTGAATTTTCAAGATGAAAAGAGCACTAATACTTACTTCGTGTAAGTTAAAAGTAACTACATTATGAGGTTAGATTATACGTTTATTCCCACGCTACTAAAGAAAAATGTTTTGGCTAGATATGCGTCCTTTTTTTTTTGTCCCTATTGGCCTATAGACCATCACTAGTTATAATCAAGATGATTAAGGCCTAAAATAATAGCACAATAATAAAATTAACGTGAATGGTACAATTCAAACAATTTCAATTTCAACTACATCAGGGGCAATCTTGAAACATCCTAAAACTATCAAAACAAAACCAAACCATAAATTGGGGAGCAATTGGCTTGTTTGCAAAAGGTTTTCTTAAAAAGATTTTTTTCCTAATTTTTTAAAGACGGAATAACTGGAATAACTAAACTTAGGGAAAGAGTTTATAGATGAGCATTGTATATTCGAATGTGCACTGTGCAATGAAGTACAAGCACATTATCTATCGGTGAATCAGATGCTTTATATCATGTATGCAATAACTCCAGAAAAAAATCACTCAAATTTGTTGTTCATCATCCTCTGAGCAATATTTGACAATAGTTTCATTTAGATAGCAACAATATATGGAATAAATCCAGAAAAAAGTCACTCAAATTTTGTTGGTGATCATCCTCATGATCCCGAGCAATATTTGACAATAATTTTATTTAGATAGCAACAATGTATGCAATAAATCCAGAAAAAAGTTACTCAAATTTTGTTGGTGATCATCCTCATGATCCCGAGCAATATTTGACAATAGTTTCATTTAGATAGCAACAAAATAGCATCCTTTTTACCCCCTCTAATATATATATATTTTGGAATTACAAATTCTGTTTGGCATGTTATTATCATTTGTAACTAAACAGAAGTGTCTAAGATATCATTATTAAGATTGAGAACTGAACCCAAATGTCTTGAAATATTTAATGTCTTTATGTTCATATATTTCTTTTTAGAGATATGTACTCATTAGTCATTACAATACCTTAGGCGTTTTCTATAGCATGTTTATGTAAGTGCCATTTATTATGTTAGATTGGTCTATATTATAGATTGCTTTATTATATATATATATATATCATAGATGAGCAAGACCCGGCGTTTGAAGATATATAATGGTAAAAAGCATCAAACTGGGCTATGCGGGTTTCAAAAATACCAAGACTTAAAGGTATTATCCAGTGTGCGAACACTGAGGAGGCTCAATTGGTACTAATCAATTACAAAAGACTTCCTAAATTTTCTACAACCTTGGTGCAAATTGTGGAGCCAAAAATTGTTGTCCTTTCTTTTGGATTTGCGATTAAGTTTCTTAGCGTATCAAGTATTGAAATTTCCTGTAATACTATTCAAGTCTTTTATAAGTGTTGTACTATTTATCAGTATGAAATGAAAACATTTTTTATCTCACAAAAAAATGCTCAACTTCTTTTGATAATAATGTTGTGGGTCAGTATTACAATGTTCTATTCTGTTTACCCTCACCATCCTTCAAAATTATCCCTAATGAAAAAGAGGTCCAACCCAAAAATAGCCCGTACCATGAACCAAAGATATTGACCCATCTAAAGTATTTTTTTCCTCTGTTCTAAATTAAAAAAAAAAAGCAATAAATTTAAATAGAAAGCCAAAATAATAAAAATTTGGAAAAAAAAAAAGAAACACACAAATCAATCAAGAAGCAGCAACAACAGAAGGAAGGAACACAAAGATCATCATCCATCAAAAGCAAATCCCACGTACTCACTCACTCCACAAAACCACCCCCCATCAAAACCCTCACACTCCTCCAAAAACACACTCACTCACTCCCTCCCTCCCTTTATTTTTGACTCCAAAAACTCGAAACAAAGAAAGAGAAGAAACCCAGGAAGCAACCAAACAAACAAAAAAAAACACCCCAAAGTTTTTATATATTTACCTTTCCCCCACCTCGCTACTGCTCTCCTCTGTTCCTATCCAAATCCATTCCCATTCCTCCGTTGCCCCCTGCAATAAAATCAGACATATCCAAAGAAAACGAAAAATCCCTGGTCCTCACCTGCAAATCCCCCAAAACCCTAGGGGGCTAATTGACAATTCCCCCACCCAAATGAAATTTGAACTTATTATCCTCTCCCCGTCTCCCCTCAGATTATTCCCCTCACTGCCACTAATCCAGCTTTCCCCTTAAGGTTAGGGTTCTTTTTTTTTTTCCCCATATTTTTTCTTTTATAAAAAAAATTTCACGTTTGTGTGAAAACCGGGCGCACTAGATTCTCTTCTTCCTTCTCCGATTTCTGGATCTGGCCATGGACTCCCGAGATTCGCCCTCATCGCAATCCCCCGCTGCGATTCGAGACCCCCCGCCCGCGTCCCTGTCGTCCTCCGGCTCCGGCGCTGGCGGAGGGGGAGGAGAAGAGGACGCCCTGCTCTCCGTCGCCGCTGTCCTCGCCAAGGACGCCTACTTGCACTTCCAGTCCCGTCGCTTCACGGAGTGCCTCGACATCTTGTACCAGCTCGCGCAGAAGAAAGAAGACGATCCTAAGGTGAGCAGCTCACTCTGATTGTTTCAATTGCGTATCTCGGCTCTGGTCAGTTTGCTTGTTTGTTTGTTTGTTTTCTTTGGAGTTGATTAGGATAGGTTATGGTGCGGTTAATTTGAGTAGAATGTCGGTTCTTCGGTGCTGTTATTCAGTAGCTTTGATTAGGTTGATTTAGTTTTAGATTTGATTTTGAGCTTACACGAGGTGGTGGCGATTCATATTCGTGGAAAGTATGTTTGAAAGATAGGGAATAGAGGTGCTTGTGGAAGCTAGGTTCTGTCGGGGAATGCTGCGTTTGCTAGGCGAGCTATCCTTTCCAGTCATGCCAGAAGTGAATTTGCCCGCACCTACTGCTTTAGTGTTTCTTCGTAATCATCTACATATTGTAGCAATTATTTGCGTTTTAGTCAACTTGTTATGCTTTATATTGTGGTATCCTTCTTGTTCGCTTCAGAATTTGCGATGCTTAGTGAGCTTGTCTTTCTTCCTTATAATCTGAATATCCTAACGTGTCAAATTTTCAGTCTGTTTGTAAGGCATATAAGGCATGTGATGGTTTCTCTCTATAGAGTTCTTCACTGTCATAATAAGTTATGGTAAGAGTCATGACTGGAGGAGTATGCTATTTGATAGAATCAAATTGGCGCTGTTGGCTGTGAGTATGACTGGCGGTTTACACATTAACTCTCTTTGATTGCTAACTTAACTCCCTGCTGAAATCTTGTTATCTGTGCGTGAACATGATTTTGGACATTGTAGTCCATGCCTGAGGGTCGGTTTCTCTTACTAGTTAGGCTCAAACTTGTGTTGCATATGCAAATATCCCTATGAATAGCTCACCTTGCTGTCCTTTTTTTATAACTTGTATTTATGGGTTATATGTATCAGATTATGCATAATATTGCAATAGCTGAATTCCTTCGGGATGGTTGTCCAGATCCAAAGAAGTTGCTTGAAGTGCTAAAACGTGTTGAGGTATGATTTTCCCTTTATTCCTTTGTTGGGATTACTTCTTTCTACTGTTTTCTGTACACCGTTTCTTTCACATTTTTGAAGTGCTTGAGCTGTGTAGTTCTGGAACTATTAAGGCTATTCTTCTTTCTGAACCACAATGCCCTGCTTCTCTTCTAATGGGCAATTAGTTTCTTCTTTCAATAGTTTGATGAGTTTGTATATTTTGTTACTTGGAAAGAAAGTTCTTTACAGAAGGTAAATTAAAGAAGAGGAAATCTAGAGCTGTGTCAAGAACATTGGCCAAAAGATTTGAAACTAGTGAACCGATTGATTGTGGATGACACTTTTGATTACTGAGGAAGTGAGCCATGTGATGTTGGTTATTTTCACTTGATGGTCATATGATGAAATTTCTGTTCCTTGTTTCAACTTTGTAAGTTTCTTAACTTTGGTTCATATAAACTGTCCCAAAATTATTTCCAGTGGACTCGTATCTCATTATCCAATCTGGCTGGTGCTGGTGTAATTTGCTAATTTTTGTTCGAAGAAATGAGAAAGTGTCCCTGAGTTGCCTATTGCCTGTGAAATGTTTTTCCATGTTGTGTAGATAGACTTGATTTCATAAACTGCAAATCATCCTCTTCATTTCAACCTAATTTATGTCACAGGTGAAGAGCTAGTTAGAATTGATTTTTGTTCGTACTTTTGTCATTTTCTTCTTTTTTGAACTTCTTGAAGTTTTGATCCAGTAATTGACTTTAGCTGACTTCTGTGGTCTAACGTCCTGTTCAGCCCCCTACTTCTTGATCCGGTCTCCAATCTTGTTGATCTACAAATGAATTACTATTGCAAACCATGTGTGGTTATCGCACTTGAAATTTTCTTAGACTGATATCCTTACTGGCCTTATAACTAAATTTTTTTCCTGGCAAAAATTAAAATTTCCATTTCCTGTGTTTCTTGACATCCATCTGTACATGATATTGTCCTAGCTGCCTGTTATTTTGTGGACTTCTTGTTTCATCATTGCTTGTGCTTTCCCTCTCATGGTGTGCGATTAAGTGTAATTGCTGTTTCATTGTAGTTTTTTATAGCTAAACTGAGGTTCACAAATCCTGTAATGCTTCAGTCTGCTCATCTATTGTTTTCAGCAGTTAAGGTTTTTTGGAGAAGTCTTTCTTAGTTTAGTTCTACTTTCATACGCAATAACCTGGACATTTCCAATTTTACAAACCGAGGCTACTAGGCAACTTTACTCCGCCTTTCTCCAATATATTGAAACTTTCTGTTAGATAATTATGGTTGGAATCTGTTTGTTCCTCCAGTTTTTTGGATGCTTATATGTGCTTCTGACTTTAGCCCCAATTGATTCCTTATGTTGGTCTTTGCTACTTCATATTTGTCTCTTTTTTTTCAAATTAAAAAATCCACTCCCACAGCTCACCATATGGTTTTCTTTGAATTTAATGTACTTGCCCTGGATTGTTATAGGCTAGTTAGTTGGAGTTCTCTTTCTTATCAGGATATTGCTACACTAAGAAATGGATGTTATAGAAAGCTTGGATAATCAAAATCCTGTCTCAAACATATTCTTGTTCATGGATACTGGTGTCACAATTCAAATCTTTGTAATTTGCATCTCCTCTTTTGCTATTGGTTCAGAAGAAAAGCGAAGAGCTTGCTCGTGCTTCAGGTGAACAGGTGGAGAATGTTAGCAATCTTGGAAACAAAGCTATGTCTAAACTAATGTCACATCAGTTATCTGCAGCTAGTAGTGATACTCTTGCATACATGGATGAATTTGATCCAGCTGTGGCGACACTGAACATTGTATGTTCCATTTCGTATATTTTCATTTACGTAGTTGGTATTTTGTAATTGATTTGGAGACTTAATGTATGTGCTAATGGACTCTTTCCAGGCTATTATCTGGTTTCATCTTCATGAATATGCAAAGGCATTATCAGTTCTAGAACCTCTTTATCAAAATATTGAACCTATAGAGGAGGTAAAGGTCAATTTACACATAATACTTTTGCTTTTCATTGCCCCATGCTTGATTCTTATTTCCAACTTTTGTTTGCAGAAAACTGCTCTCCATGTTTGCCTTCTATTGCTGGACATTGCCCTTGCTTGCCAGGATGCGTCCAAATCAGCTGTAAGTTCAATTGCTTCTTGTTTTGGTAATCTGTTAAAAGGTTTCTCCAAATTCCAGAACAATTGCTTTAGTTATGATTACGAGGTTCTTGTCTCTTTCTTGTTGCCTTATTTTCTCCAATGGTTGTGCCGGGTTTATCTTAAGTAGAGAACAATACCAGTTCCTGAAGAATGAACTTATAGTTTGAAACTTTGTTCTTTTGGGTGGCATGCATGTTTCTCATCTCGGGACCATGTTTTGACTTATATTGTCTGCCTTATTCAATTACAATTCATTCAAAAGAAAGATGTTTGTTTTGTCAAATTCAAAAGAAAGGAGTTGATGGTAACCATACTGGAAAGAGTCTGTATCTCTAGGTTAGAGAATCTTAACCATACTGGAAAGTTTCATTTTTGAGTTTGAAGAACTGCAAACCTCTTACTGATCATTGCTTGCCATTGTATGTCTGGTTGGGCCCTTTTGGTTTCACGGTGATTTAGAATAATTGAGTATGCAGTCTTAATTCCAAGAGGGCCTGAAAGCTTGTGAACCAGTCCTGATTTGTGTTTTCCTGTTGCTTTCTATTTACTTCAGTTTGGAGTTGTTTCATTTTTTAAAGTGTGAACAGTCACAGGTCTATGTTATAAATCTGAATGGTTTATGGTTGACTATGTGTTATTAATACTTCTGAATAGTCTTACCAATTTCTTGCAATCTGAAATGTTTCTTGATGCCAGAACTACCAATTTGGTTCCTTATTATTCAAGCTATGTTTTTTCATCGCGTTATGTCTGTTGCGACCATATCCAATTCCAGATTCATAAAGTTAAACAGAATGCCCTTCAAGAAAGTTAGATCTAGCTGGGGTAGTTAGCTAAAGTTTAGGGGATTCAGATGACAAAGGATCTTGGATAAAAATTCACTTTCAGTGTTTGGTGCTTCTTTGGTCAAATAGCTTGGCGAGCTTTTAGCCGACTCTGAGATGGGCGTCCTGGGAACCAGTTGGGTAGAATGTGATAACTAAGCTAACCATCTTCTTTCTGAGAGTTTGGCATTATGCAAGTTGACTGAAATTTAAAGGTTTTGAGTTGACTTAAATTTCACCCTACATTGGTATGGTGAAAAGATCTTCAAAGCTGTTCCAAATGGCTTAATGAAGCCCCTGAAATGGAGTGTAAGGTTATGCTAGCTTCTCTGTTCAATAACCTTATCCAGTTTTAGGAATGTTGAAAGTTAGACCATGATTTGCTTGAGGGTTATGAGTTTAATGTCGAGCCTATCTCTGATTAATGGTGAATTTCTTCACTTTTGGTAGCCATTTAACCATGATATTGTTTCCTTCTTGGGTTAGTTCCTGTTCTGACATGATTGAATAGATCTGGATTAGCTAATTGCTTACCACAGACAAAATTATAATTGATATAGTGTTTTGGATCAGTTCATAAAGGGCAGTTCATCTGTGTTGATTAAGTGCCTCTGGGCCTAGGCTTTGGTGATAGCGGGTTGGGGTAACTACTGAACTTGGATCTTTCTAGCCAGAAACCAAAAAGAGAGTGGCTTGAAAACTTCCTGCGCAATAATGCTATCTGTTCATTGAAATCGATACCCAATTTTTTCTTTCATTTTCTGAAACTTCCATCAAGTGTAACCAAAGGTTTTAGGTATTATGCAACATCATTGGCACTGTTATCTGAAACCCCAAAAAACTTGACTTGTCATGCATTATTAGTGTTCTGATACATAACTCTAGCGCTGGTGATCTGAAATGTAAATCATACAGTGGTTTAGGTATTTGTGTACCTTACTTTTTTCAATTAATTAAGATCTTGTTGGACCTCTTATTTGGATATCTGGATGTTGAATGGTCGGAATTCTCTTTCTTGCAAGAGGTAAAACTACATGTGAGTACAGGTTTCATGCGAAGTACCTTCATCATAGCTTTTCATTATTGTATGTATCAAAACAACTGTGCATGAACTTTTTCTACGTCTTTTTCTTTGTCATGCTCATTTTTCTTTCTGCAGTAGAGTAGATTAATTATAAAGTGTTGGGAAAAGTGTTTTCTTGTAGAGTAATTATAAAGTATCTTCTTCAAGGTATTGTGACAACATATACCAATTGACATTTTGTGTCCCTCGCAGGATGTATTACTTTACCTAGAAAAAGCTTTTGGTTATGGTTGTGGGGGTCAAGCTGATAATGGAAGTCAACAATCTTCTAATCTGGTTGCAAAATCTGCCTCCGTTCCAAGCAGTTCATCAGCCACGGATGCTTCTAACTCAGATTTGGCTCCTAGTGTAAATGCATTAGAAAGTTCTTTATCAAGAACATTATCACTGTCAGAGGAGTCATTGGAGTACGAAACAATGTTATTGGATATAAGTGGACAGAACTTGGCACGGCCTACTGGTCTTTCATCCTCAAATGATCTTTCAAGGACCCCAGTTGATGGTTCTAGTTCTATTGTTGATCTGAAGCTTAAGTTGCCTCTTTACAAGGTTCGGTTTCTGCTTCTCACCAGAAATTTGAAACAAGCAAAGCGTGAGGTCAAGCTTGCTATGAACCTTGCTCGTGGGAGGGATTCATCAACAGCTCTCCTTTTGAAATCTCAACTCGAATATGCTCGTGGAAACTACCGCAAGGCTATCAAGCTGTTGATGGCATCAGGCACTCGAACAGAGACAGGAGCTTCAAGCATGTTTAACAACCTCGGATGCATTTACTATCAGCTTGGAAAATATCATACATCATCCGTCCTCTTTTCCAAGGCACTGAGTAGTAGTTCATCTCTTCGGAAGGAAAAGCCTTCAACGTTGTTGACCTTTTCACAAGATAAATCTTTGCTCATCTTATATAACTGTGGTCTGCAGCACTTGGCTTGTGGGAAACCGTTGTTGGCTGCTCGCTGTTTCCAAAAAGCAAGTTTAGTATTCTATAATCGTCCTATCTTGTGGCTTCGGCTTGCAGAATGCTGTCTGATGGCAGTGGAGAAGGGGCTTGTAAAGCCTGGTCAGACACCATCTAACACTGAAATTAGAGTTCATGTTGTTGGCAAAGGAAAATGGAGGCATCTTGCTTTGGAGAATGGGATTTCTAGAAATGGTTATGTGGATTCTGTTGAAAAAGAGGATTTGCATTTGGGTGGTGATGCCCAACCTAAGCTCTCCTTGTCTTTTGCTCGGCAGTGTCTTGTCAATGCTCTGCATTTGTTGGATTTCTCAGAACAGAACAATTTGAAGTCTGGTTTGCCATCTAATTTATCATTGGAGGAAAATGAATCAAGCGAAACTGGACCTCACAAGAGTTTAAACAAGAACTTGAGTGGCCTTGATTCAAAAGCTTCAACAGTATCTTCAGGCTTAGGTTCAGCAAACGCAAATGGGGATTCAAAAGAGCAGAAGGGGGGAGGAACAAGTCAGGAGATTTTGCAGAACTCCATCTCTTTATATGACGACATTCGTCGGAGAGAAAATCAGATGATTAAGCAAGCTCTTCTGGCCAACTTGGCTTATGTGGAGCTGGAACTTGAAAATCCTGATAAAGCCTTGTCAACTGCATGTTCGCTGCTGGAACTTCCAGAATGTTCTAGAATCTATATTTTTCTGAGTCACATGTATGCAGCAGAGGCTCTTTGCTTGTTAAACAAACCGAAGGAGGCTGCAGAGCATTTGTCCATTTACTTGTCTGGAGGAAATGACGTTGGGTTCCCCTTCAGCCAGGAGGACTGCGACAAATGGCGAGTGGAGAAAACTTTTGACAGTGAAGAGACAAATGGAGGATCAGTTGCTGGCAAGAATTCATTTCCCGAGGAATCACAAGGTATTGTATTCCTTAATCCAGAAGAGGCACGCGGAACCCTATATGCAAATTTTGCAACCATGTACGCTGTGCAGGGTGAGTTTGAAAGAGCTGATCATTTTGTGACACAAGCATTGTCCCTCGTACCTGACTCTTCGGAAGCTACGCTGACTGCAATTTATGTAGATCTTATGCTCGGAAAGTCACAAGCAGCTATTGGCAGGTTAAAAAAGTGTAGTCGGGTCAGGTTCCTCCCAAGTGGTGTACAATCGAACAGATCTTGACGGTTGTATCAATGGCCTTTAAGTTCCTCTCTTGCTCACATCTCAGCACTAGTTAGCAGTAGATCAGCAATCCTTTGGTAGGATCTGTAACATATATATAGTTCGATTCAGAGAATAAGTTTTCTGTTTCTTTTTTTTTTTTATTTAGTTTTTCATATCTAGGTTCATTAATTGGTGCGGCCGGTTGTTTTGGATAGAGAAGATGCCCACCTTTGAAATTCATGTTGTGCACCTCTAGAGCTTGAAAACAGAAAAAAGGGAATTATTCAGCAATTTCTTTTACGTTTCACTGTTTACTTTGTTGTTCATCTGGTGCAAAACTATATCGGTTGACTGGTTTTGTTGTATCTTCAAAGGAGTTAGAAATGAACGTTCTAAACCCATACAGTGTTTCTTTTTAAACAAATCGAAAGAGTTCAAAACTGCTACATTGTTTTAATCACTTTCTGGTTTTTATTAGGGGACTTTGGTTGTGTCTTCTTCATTGTATAGCTATTATCTTCGTTTGACCTCAAACGCAGAGGATTGGTTGCATCGATTATGAGTTATATTTAAGCAGTAAAACTAGAGTCTACAAGAGTTGACAGATCTTGGATTTGTTAATGTTTTGGTGGCAATAGAAATTCACCAGTTGTCCTAAGATTCAAACTAGGAACCAGCTACGTGTGGTATGGTCCTGATTTTTGGTCTTATTGAGCAAAGTAAATCACTTGTGCCTCCGTCTTTCAAGAAAGGTCTAGTATGTTTTCGTTATCAAGAACTTTTTCAGAAAACAGGAGGATGTACGCTGCACATGGTGGACTCCTTTTCAATATTTGTCCGTTTTGCAGGCATCATAATGCATAAAAGCTGGAATTGTCTAACCAGTTGGCATGTTTCCCTATCAACACTCAGTGATCTGTATACCTTCTTGTCTCCAAAACGAGAAGTTCTGTGCTTCTCCTTTAATTATGACTCGTTCAACCAAGTAGAAGAGGCAATTATTGTGTCATTCCTGGGTTATTTTAGTTACCTTCATGATTTGCAACAAATTTCTCGGTTGGTAAATTAATTGGCAACAATATAATGATTGCCTGTTCCCAAAAATCAACTTTCAGTTCCAGTTGTAACTCCAAGAATCCATCCCAAGGAAGAACAAAAAAAGAAAAAGAATAAGAAGGAAAAGGAAGAGAGAACAGACAAATCTAATTCCATTCATAATGCAACCGGAGCCAATTGAAAAACACCATATTCGAAGAGATGGGTCCGTGGGTTTCAGTTGTCCTTTGTTCTTTAGTCATGTCTTATGATCTTATGATGCTTTAGCCACTCTCATGTCTCTCAACAACACAGGAGGAGGCCCGCGCAAGCCAAGCTAGATTGAGTTATTAATGGATTTATGAATCATCAGTTCATCACTGCATTTTATTTTACATCTAACAATACCTTTCCCTTGATTAGAAATGAAAGAAAAGAAAAAAAAAACACTTTTCCTCAGAAGTAGGTAGAATTAGAAAAAATTTGTAAAACATATGCACATCGTCCTTTCTAAAATCGGATATAGCATTTTCTAGTAAATAATATCATGCTGTAGAAAATATCTTCCCGATTTTGGGGTCCCGCTTTGTTATGTCACTATGTCCTTGTAGTTAATGTTATGCAGATTGATTCCTCTTGTTGGGTCCAGGACACACATGCATGGTTTCCCCACGGGATCCTAGTACATGGGGAAATCAAATAATACATTTTTTTTAAAAAAAATTATACATATTTGTGTCCCTCATTATCATGATTTTAATGCCATTTCAGATGAAAGAACAAAAAGATTGTAAAGGTTAGTGTGTATTTTGGTCGCTTAAGATTAATGTCAGTCAAATCATCATGTAGGCAAATGTTGAACGCGCGTGTGCTATTCCTCCACATAAAGGGATGCTTCCAGACATGCCTAACATTTTTTTTTTTTGTCGAATCATGCCTAACATTTTTGTTAATAACGTAACATATGCATGCATGTATATAAATGAGATGCAAATTTTCAGACAAGTAACACAAAAATGAATCTGAATGGCAAATCGATTCCCGAATGATTGATCAATATACTGACATGGCCAATTTGGAGGTAAAGGAGAAGGAAAAAGGGAAAGATGTACTCTTGTGATGAAAAAAGGTTAACTAAAGGGAATCCTTTACACAGTGCAGGGAAATCCTCTCTCAAATTATTAGCTAGCCAAGACCAACTTGCTCGAAAGACCTTGTTTGTCATTCACGGTTAATGGCAATGATGTATGACTCTATTTATGCATTGCAGAAAAGCCTTGGCTTCGAAAAGTTGTGGTACTTGGTACAATGCAAGAAAGAAGGAAAGTGAAAGGACAAAAAGTGAAAACCCATGTTCAAGGTCTCTTGTCATTCAAGTTCGAACTCTGTTTAGTGTTTCAGAGCCCATAGGTTTCTCCAAAACCAGCTCGCTTCTCTGCCCCAATTCCTGTCATCCTGTGGGTCAATGCTCTCTTTTTACTCTCTCGTCCTCGTTTCGTACAGTCAGTGTACATATGGTGCTGTATATAGAGAACAAAAGGAGTATATTTCTCTATTTTTTCCCCAAACGCTACAGTAAGTATGATTATTTTTCAGGTGAGACTGAAAGCAATAATTTTTTTTTTCAAAATTTTGAATGAGACTCTAATTGGAAATCCCCCACCTTATGGATGCAAAATCGATTCGAACGTAAATTATCTAGAGCAATGTATTATTTCGGTTAAATAATCAATTCAATTGTACAGCAGCTTATACATATATATGGAGGATTTAATTACTTTGATTAGAAAATTAGAAATGGCTAGAAATCTTCAAATAAACAAGTCCTCAAATGAGATAAAATTAATTTCTTTGTCATTTTAACTCTTATAGATCTCCTCGCCATTAACGTTCCTACATCGAAAAGTAGTTTTTTTTTTTGGTAGAAAAAAAGTAGTTTTCTAAAGACAATCAACATTAAGGTTGGACCCTAATTTCTTTGGTGTTTATACATATTTCTTTCCAAGATGAATTAAGTTTGTTGTTAACCAGTTCTCGATCTTTAATACCGAAGGAAGGTTAAAGTTTCTGTATGGACCCACGTGATAATCAAGGGTAATTATAGTTCCTCTTGCCAATCATGAAATGCAGGACTTCAGATTTGCCTCAAGAAGCATATATAAGCCATATATGATATATCACATAAATTTTCTAACGGGAAAGACACATATCCCATAATTGCTTGCATTGAAACTCCACCTTTTTATATTCTTTCATTTCGTCTTTGTTTTATTTTTAGACTATTTAATTTACCATAGCTGCCCATGATGAATTTAGAGTACTCAAGTTATTTTGTTTGAACAATTCCCGCCGTCATGTTAATGTGGTTACGTAGGTGCAAGCCTAATGCAATATAGTGGGGGGTATATAACTTAATTTGCATACTTTTCGACATGACAGGAAAAAAGAGTTCTATGTTAACTTTAGTTTTCACATGACCATAGTAGTGGAAAAAGAAAAAATGGTCTCAGATTCCAATTAATGAGATTGAAGAGGAGAGAAAATAATTGTTGATTGCTTCCTAGTTTTGAGACAAATTAAAGCACACATGCAAACAATCATATAAAAATAAATGGTGTACAATATAACCAAACATTTTGAAAGCCAATGAAGAAGCTAAAAAAAGAAAAAGGAAAAGAAAAATGGGGAGAGAAAGGCTGCAGGGGATAGAGGGAGAAAGGAGACTCGACATCCTCTCATGTCGATTTCACAATTCGTCCACGAATATATCTGGCAACCTGCATGGGCATACAAGTTTGACATATGAGCAACCCACCAAAACAAAAGGCAGAAATAATTGTAATTGCTTTACATCACCATCCACACTTAGCTGCCTCTTAATTAGAATATGTTGTATAATATAGTAATTAGCATGCACTAAACTATAGCCTTTAATTAGCCAAGTCACTATAAGTTTATTAATGTGGGTATATATAGTGTTGTATATTCACTTAACTTGGATCTAAAGAGAGCAAGTGAAGCCAGGAGGAGGTGTCTTTCCACAAGTAACCAGGAGTTGAAGGGCAAGTGGGACATAGACTTTGAGGTTAAGAAGCTTGAGCTTGAGGGTGGTGCACAGGCAGACTGCAGCTTCAACCTCCAGAAGTCCACTAATAACTGGGCAGCATTGGTTCACAACCGGGTCTCCAACACCAATGTGCACCAACCCGCCTAGAAGATCAACGCATGCACCCAGTTTCAGTGTATCAATGGGGCATGTTTCCTTAGCTCCGCCAGGAGGTGGTGGGCATGGCGCCTTCCCCTTTGGTGGGTGGCCTAGCACTGGAGGAAGTGTCACTGGAGGCAGAGTCACTGGTGGCTTGATGGGAGGAACTGTCACTGGAGGTAGAGTACCAACCGGAGGCAGAGTCCCTACTGGAGGCAGAGGCACTGGTGGTTTGATTGGAGGAACTGTCACCGGAGGTAGAGTACCAACTGGAGGCAGAGTCCCTACTGGAGGGAGAGTGACTGGTGGCTTAATTGGAGGGAGCGTGACCGGTGGCTTGATTGGAGGAACAGTCACTGGGGGGAGAGTCCCAACTGGAGGCAGAGTTCCAACCGGAGGGAGAGGGACTGGAGGCTTAATGGGAGGGAGGGTTACCGGTGGCTTAATGGGAGGGAGAGTAACTGGTGGCTTAATGGGAGGGAGGGTTACTGGTGGTTTAATGGGAGGGAGGGTAACTGGTGGTTTGATTGGAGGGAGAGTGACTGGTGGTTTTACACCAGGAGGGAGAGTCACTGGTGGGAGGTTGATTGGGGGCTTAACAATGGGAGGAAGAGAAATGGGACCTCCAGGTTTACTCCCCTTTCCCTTTCCCTTTCCCTTGTGCCCTCCTTTGTGCTTTGGCTTGCCACAAGCGCCACATCCAAGAACTGGAGTGACTGTGGAGATGAAAAGCATGGAAATGAGGAGGAGAGCTGAGAGCTTTGTGGAGTCCATCATTTTGGGTGTTTTTTCTCTGCTCCCACACAGTGGAAGAGAAGATATGAAGATGATGCAAAGTGTGGTAGTAAAGTTTGTGTAGAGGAGTGACATGTTATATAGGAATAGAGACGAGTGCAAGAAAACAAAAACCCTAGAAGCACATCACGTGAACATTGGTTAGGCTCAAAAGGGAACTGCCAAATTCTGCTAGTTGGCAACTACCTTACAAACGCATGGATCCATATTGAATTTATGGCATTCTTGCTCTTACTTGGTTTTCTTATTTTTCACCAACAAGTTGGGTTTAGTGTGATGACATTAATTGATAAATCCTAGAGATCAATTAAATTAGAAAGTCATAGCAGTTCAGGATCTTTGTTTTGGAAAGACATGTATATATATATATTAAAAGCTTAATTCCCAAGGACCTGACACTGTGACACACCTATTTAACTAAATGCCACCATTATTTGGAACCTAAGGTCAATTACCAGAAATAAACCAAGAATTGAGCTCTCTCATGCTTGCCTAGTTAACCTTCTAACATTCGTGCAAGTACTGTATCATCATTCTTCACAGTTCATCAAACGCATTCTTAGCTGGACCAAGATATTGGACATTTAGTGTTAAGTGTTCTTCTGAGAAAAAAAAAAAAAGGAAGAAAAGAATTATAAGCAGGCAGCTATGGTGTGATATCTCTTTCAATAGAAGACCAAGACAGAAAATACGAGAAGAAGGTACTTCTCCAGACTTTTAATTGGAAGCCAGATTTCACACTTTATATCAACTACGCGCACAATTTCACTGGAAAATGAGTTCAATTTCTTAACATGCGACTCAGTCAATTCTAACCTTGTTGTTCATTAATTAGCAATTTCCCTTGGTGGAAACCTGGTAAATCACAAACAGTCAGAGATTACACTTTAGGGACGCATCCCCTAACGGAAAAGGATAGAAATACCAGCCTTCAAACTGTGTAAACCTTATTGTTCCACCAAAAAAAAAAAAACTGTAAACCTTATCCAAATGTTTGCAAGTATATTGGATCATTAGCCACATACATCTAAGGCTAGATTCACATATAATTTATAGGGGGTCAACCTTTAGTTTCCTAGGTATATATGAAGTCCACCTATAATGCAAACCACAGACATAAACAGAAATATCAGACTCATTATACATCACATCGGTTTCTATGTCTGAACAGCGTAGTTGATCACATCCTAAGAGTGAACATTTTGAATATGGCCAATTTTGTATGCCCTTGAGAAAACCACTAGGATTTGTCATTAGCAGTAAAACTGTTTTACCGAATGATCTCTTTTCTATCTTTGAAATATATATTGGTCCACATGAAGGCAAACTCATGATCAATATGTCCCTCTATCTTATATTGACTTCAGAAATTTGACTGGACACAAGCTAATTTTCGGGTTCTGGAAATATGCGAGTCAACAACAACAGGACTAACAATGAGTAACAGGAATGGAATCTCCCTTGGGTTTAAAGAGTCGTCCTAATTTCAAAGCCTCTTTAGCTTCACACTAAGATGCCTGATCGATGTATGTGCATTGCTTACACAATTAGTTAACAAGTCAAAGTGATATTGGTTTTCATGAAATAAAATACGATGTGATTAATGATTAGTTCACGCAGGTTAGAGTTGAACTTCACCTTAAATTTCTGTCATCACAAGACCAAAATAAAAAGAATATAACCTTCTACATCTGGCCTAGCTATTGGTGTCTAAAAATGTAGGTTTCCCTAGAGCTATTATGACATTCATAATATGCACAACAAGCAGCGGAAAGACCGGAAACATGCCTAGAACCACATGTGAAGCTACAAGACCAAATAATAATTTTTCATACCTTAAAGGTTGAGATCTTTCACTCAACTGAAGTATTGAATCAGCTAGAGCTGGATGAACGTCCTGCTCCTCTACGGTATCCACACGAACCGTGATTTAGCTTGAATCGTCAAACGATCCAACTCCCGAGCTCACCCGAACCGATGTGCTAGCAACAGTTTACGGGATTAAGTGTGTTTTTGGGGTGCTTGTGCTTTTGCTTCTTTCACAAAGAAGTAGAGAAGTTCAGAGAGTGTTTTTGGGTGCTGCCAAACGTGGTAAGAGGCAGAAGAGAGAGTTATGATCTGATCACTAAACACTCCACTAATCCCCTCAATTAGTGCAAGCAAATGACCAACACTAATGGTCCATGACAATGACCTCTCATCATCATGCTTCCACTAATCACACAATCAGACACAAACACTCACTAAGCCACTAACTCAGGTCAATAATTCTGCTAATTATTGTCCCAAAACGACCCTGGTCCAACCATGGTCCAACCTCGGTCCAACCACACCCGGTCCAACCATGGTCCAACCACGGTTCAACCACCTGCTCGAATCAACGGTTCTATGTGTGTGACCCTGTAGGCACTTGTAACGTCTGGCAATAATTGTAAAATCCCATTTTACAATTATAAACAAAGAGCGGCGTCTAGCAACACATCATTGCTACCCGAACGACAAGATCAGTACTGATTCTCTATGCCTCGGAATATGTCATCGTCCCTTCGTCCCATTATCAAGATCAAACACGAGACATGGAATATGTCAATCTCGTATATGTTTAATCTATGTTTCTTGATC
>JAKUCV010005464.1:188456-254374 GCA_028386065.3 Turnera subulata | reverse complement strand
TTTTTTTTGTTTTTTTTTTTCCCTCTCTACCCCTTTCCTCTTCTTTCTTATTTTTTGTTTCTCCCCCCCCCCCCCTTCTTGCACCCCCCCCCCCCCCCCCCCCCCCCCCCCGCCACCCTTCTGTGTTTTTCCCTTTAACCAATATTCCTCGGCCACTATACGAAAAGAAGATATCATATACAAAACAAATTAGATATGTTATCAAAATACATTACAAATTACATTTTACATCTAATTAGATTTAAGAAGAAAAATAAAGGGTAGATTTTAACATGTCATTATTCTTCTTAATTATTGGCTTAATTCAATCTCATTTGTTAATTAAGATGATCAATTCCATTGCATGCGTAGACATTGTTGGAAATTAACCTGATACTTTACCGCCAGAATTAATTTGCAGTATTTAGGAATAAAGGATAGGATAAATAAATGTCCCAAGAACTTGGTTGATCATTGATCAGGAGAGGTATATATATATATATATTATTGATTCAACAAATATGCTACGTGTACCCTTTTCTGCTCAATACATAGAGAGACTTCCAATCATCTTTCCATTCACTTTTCTTCGAGTTGATATACTGTCTTCTTTTTTTATTTGGGGTCTTATACCAGAAACCTTGGAGGAGCGGTTTCCGCAGTAGCCTTATCAATATAGTAAATCTTCACTTTGATGAATTACCGGGTATGTGTACAGTATATATATGGTCCATTTGGCTCGCTAGAAACAGCAAAGCCTTGCTATTTGGTGGTGGAAAGTAGTTCAAGATCATGACTTTCTTTATAGTTTGGTGTTGTCGTTGCATCCTCTCGGATTATGAACTCATAAAAGTAGTTCAAGATCATGACTGTCTTTATAGTTTTGGTGTTGTCATTGCATCCTCTGGGATTATGAACTCATGGCCTAGAGTTAAATGCAACCTATTCCAGAACTACTTAAGTTTACTGTTAATTTCCTAGCTAGTATGTATTTTCCAATGTCTTCTCTTTAGCTTCTCACATATTTAGCTGCATCTTTTCAGTCATTTTCTTGTTGACTGAGTGTCTTTAATACCTTTAGTGTTCCAAGTGTAATAGTTGGCTAGTGATTTCTTCAAGTTTGCTATTTAAGATAATGACATTTGTGATGCCTTCAGTTCTTTCCATTATTGCGGAAGATTTTCCTTGTGCCTCTATTTTTTTTTTCTTAAACTTGTGCCTTTATTTTTATTTTTCTTAAAAAAACTTTTTTTGATACAAGAGTATCCCCTAAAAAAGCTTACCATTACTTAGTGAAATCACATTAGCATTTATAGTTTAGCACTAATCATGATAGTTGATTAATTTCATTATGACCAAATTAACAAAGTCTGTATGACTAATTTCAATGTGGTTCAAACTCACAATTAATACATTATGCCCAATATTGAATCAGTTAGATTAAACACAAAAATTTTATTATATATGGTTCATATTTCCCAATGGCTAGAAGGAAGATATCATACACAATGTCACGAAATATAGAGTTATTTTCATTCTCAAAAAAAGGAAAAATAGTTATTTTTCTATGTATATCCTCTTTTTTCTCAAATTTCTCAAGAAAATTGAGTTGTACATTCGGCAACAAAGCATCTGAGAGCAGTGAGCCAAAAACACATGGATACCTTATTTAGTAGCTTTTTAACCCACGAATTCTTCGTGTACAAGGAGAAAAAAAAAAGGAATTGCGTTAAAAGAGAAAAAAAGAAAAAAAACCCCGAGCAATACTCTAGTGCGTAACAATAACAATACATCAGACATATTAATTAAATTTGTCTTGCTTGGTGGCTGCATTTAATACACATATAAAAAATATGGCAGTAAAATCCAAGAACTGAGATGTTCTCAATGAAAATGAATGGCTCATACTATGACTCTGATCTCTATTTCTGCTCGGGAGATCTCTGTGGGTTGTGATCTGGTGGCTGTGGTTTGTTTACGATCACATAGCCAGATAAAATTGCAACTTTGCGAGCATTTTAGGATGAAATAAAGATTATTCACACACACACATGTAAAAAAACCAATAAGATAAGGTATAGTTGATTTTATAATATAAAATTTGTTCAAGCTTACGAGGTCTCTGTGCATTTCACGCCATCTAAAATTGGTGCATATACTGTTTATGGTAGCTTTAATACGTGGCCATAATATTCACTACATATTTGCAAGTCTTCTAGATTTGTACTTCCATGGCTACACTGGTGTTTTTGCTTTTGATTTTGGATTCATCATCAGTAATCAATCTATAATAGGTGTGCTTCTCTCGAGCTCATAGGCACAATACTAAGAGGAAATGCGGGAAAACGTGATTTAATTATTTGTCAGGTTGAGGAAAAAAAGAAAACACTAGTGTTTATTTGATTTTCTTGAATTGTTACCTAGTGTTTATAATTTGGTTTGGCAAATTTCTTGGAATCGCATCATCTATTGGTATTTTATATAACCAAGTATTTCTACATTGTCGTTAAATCTTGCCAATTCATACACTTCCTCCTATGTTCTTTTTTCCTTTATACACCTTCTAAAATCTCAAATCTCACCATGAACCTTAGTCTTTGTGGTTGCTTTAATGAAAACTAAAATTGATCATTAACATACCATTATTTTTTTTCAGACTAAGTGAAATTCAAAACTTGATATTTCAGGGCAATTTTAGTCTCAAATTCTAGTTATTAAGGAGGACTCGGGACTACACTGCCAGCCACCCGAGTATTGATCATCTGATCCATCTTGCTGGCTTCGGAGATTTTTCTCTTCTCCTCCACTATCAGCTCGTGTGGGCTACAATCAGTTTGCGGTATAAGGTGGTGGGATACCACCAATACTTTCCATCTGCTGATTGGGGAGATGACTTTTTCTCCTTTCGAGTATTATGCTATTACTGGTTTAGGCTTTACGGGTTCTCCCAATCGCTCTTCCTACTGCAGCAGCCCGCAAGAGATGCGATCAGTTGATCGACCCTCATGATCTGTGGGGGCCTGGCCTCACGTTTCCACGTGCCGGCTCCCTCGACTATGTGCTTTCCGACGAGTTCCCTTGGTCTAATAGGAAACGGACCCCGACGATCCTTCTTTTTGTTATTTCTTGAAGCTTTGGATTTTGAAAACTGTCCAATAATTAGAATTATTTAATTTTTATATACTTCTAATCCTAAATAAAAGCAAATCCAAATAAGACTATACTAGAAAGATCTAGCACAGATTCAGATCCTCTAACATTATTAACCTAGTGTTTGGATTTGATAAATTTATTACATTGAGGATGTTTTTTTTAGAAATTGGTTTATTGAACAGTTGTCCGCTCTCTCTGTAGCGGTTTTTTTCCCCTCTATGGCGGTTATTTTGTCTCAGTTTCCTTCTTCACTGCTCCCATTGATCTATCCATCTTAGAGCTTTGATCTAGGTTTTTTCTGAGTTTAATTCCTTTGCTCAACCTCTATCACGTCATCTCACTAGCTCTCCTTTCTTATAGTTGTGTGCAGGTTTCTCTATATTATCCTGTTTCGGCGATCAGTTGACAGTTTTTGTTTCAAACTTGATTTCTCAATCAGTTCACTCCTGTGGATTGCAATGACTGTAAGTAGTAATGGACATGGTGGGGACAAGGGTAAGGACATCCTTCATGAACCCCCTGACCTTGACCTTGTCATCTTTGTTGAACCAACATCTTCTTCAAACCCTCACAATCATTACCTACTGGCAAAACTGTTGGGTACTAAAACCTTCAACTTCAAAGCCTTTATGACCCTTATGAAATCTCTTTGGGCATCTCACCGAGACCTTAATATAACACAGGTTGACAAGTCCCTATTCTTGCTCACCCTCACTAGTGGCCGTGATGTGCACAGGATTCTTAAAGGGGAACCATGGTCCTTTGATAAAAGATTAATTTTGCTAAAAGAAGTCAGTGGTGTTGAAAAGTTGGGTGCTATCCTAATCTCTGATTGTGCTTTTTGGGTCAAAATTTGTGACATTCCTATGTGTCTGCGCACTGAATCTGGTATTACAGCCCTGGGTTCAAAGATAGGCAGTTTTGTTTCTTTTGACGGCAAAGGACCGGTGGGTTATGGAAGTTTTATCAGAATTTGGGTGATCATTGATACATCCAAGCCACTCCGCCAGTCTACTTCAAGTAAGGTTGGTGATTCCCCTATCTACACCTTTCCCATCACCTATGACAATTTACTTACCTTTTGTTATGCCTGTGGTCGTTTAGGTCATGGTTACAAAGAGTGCCCCGACTTTTCTCACTCTGATTCGGATGATACTGACACCCAATTAATGTATGGCCCTTGGCTACGTACCTCTCCCTCCAAACTCCTCCTACAGCATGTATACAGCAGACGCCCACCACCCAAACCATAACATCCTCTCCCTTCTCATCCTTCCCCTTCCTATTCACTCGAATCTTCCACTCCTACTACCCTTCCAGTGCATACACAGGATGTACTGGCTAATACTGTATCCCGCATGCTAAACTTTAGGGTTAAACACCTTTTGTATACCTCAAGTTTTCCTTTTGTCCCGATCGTATAACCCAGAGTTTCTCTATCCCTTTTATGTACCCCGAGTTTTAATTTTTGTCCATTTCATGTACCTCGGGCAACCCAAGCGATGACATGGCCATTTATTGGGGTCCACTTGACACGTGTCGCAATTCTATAAGCAATACATGGATATTATTATGGGTCCCACCTTATTTCTCAAATATTCTAGTTTGTGGGTCTCACAAAAATTTTCACATGGCACCAATGACATTATGCCATATATCAAGTGGACCCGGGTAGATGGTCATGTCATCGTCCGGACTGCCCGAGGTATACAAAAATGACAAAAATTTAAACTCAGAGTATAGAAAAGGGACACAAAAACTCCGGGGTATACGATTAGGACAAAAGGAAAACTCGAGGTATATAAAAGGTATTTAACCCCTAAACTTTAACCCCCCAGACCCGATCCCAACCTCCACTAAGTCACCGCAGATAGACCCTGCCCCCAACCCGAATACTATACCCCCTAATACTCTCGACTCCTCTACCGTCCTTCTTGCACACCACCCCTCTCCCTTTACTCCTCAAAGGAACCCCCTTCACCCAACCATCCCAAACACTTCACCATCAACAACCCTGTTCAATTATCATCATCACATCAGATACTTGAGAACCAGATCACTGCCTCTCTCTCCCAGATATCAACCGCTACACCTACCAACCTATCCTTTCCACATAAAATATGGAAACGTAAATCGCCATCAGCCTCCCATCACCTATCTACCTCTTCATCACCCACTATTATCCCCACTTCTGGTCAGAAATGCCCTTCAAAGCTTTTTGATATTCAAGTACTGACTGATGATCCCAAGCTAACACAAGAAAAAAATAGAAAAAAAAACAATCTCTTGTACTCAAGACTCGGCGGAGTTGGCAGAGGCTGCTGGACAAACCCGCCGCGCGCAATAAAGCTCATGGCGTGGAACTGTCATGGGCTTGGGAACCCTGCGCCAGAAAATTCACTATTCAATTTGATTCAGATTGAACGTCCCGTTGTGGTCTTCCTTTCAGAGACACAACTTAAGACTAGAGAAGTTCACAGAATAAATCACAGGCTTAATTTCCCCATGTCCTTGCTTTTGACTGTGTGGGTTGGGGTTCTGCAAGGAATTGTGGCTTGGCTATGTTAAGGACTGATGATGTTGATATGTCTTTGCTTAGCTACTCTCTTCACCATATGGGTTTCCAGATTCAAATTGTTGATGCGGATTCGTTGGGGCCATGGAGATTTACGGGCTTTTATGGTTGGCCAAAATTCACTAACAAGCACAAAAGTTGGGCTTTGCTTAACCAGTTAGCACCGGTATCCCCTCTCCCCTGGTTAGTTATAAGAGATTTTAATGAGATCATATACGGCTTTGAGAAAGAGGGGGGACGGCCTAGAGATTTCAGATCAATGCAAAGTTTTCGAGATTGCTTGCATGGTTGTGCACTTTCAGACCTGGGGTATGATGGCCAACCTTACACCTGGATTAATGAACACCCTCCCCCTACTACCATCCAAGGCCATCTTGACCGGGCTGTTGCTACTAGTTCTTGGCAAAACCTCTACCCTGAATCTAAACTTGTACACCTCTATCGTCATCAATCTGACCATTGTCCTATCATTCTCAAACCTCAAGCCCCGGACCCTTTCCAACCTCTCTCCCCTAACTCTAAGCCATTTCGTTTCGAATCTATGTGGATTCGTGACACCTCTTTTCGAGATGAAGTACAAAGGGCTTGGGTTTCAGCCCTTTTCAGCTCTACATCCCGTACACTTCCTACAAGAATTAAATATTATGGGATGCAGTTTGACTCTCGGCAAAAACAGAAGTTCGGTATGGTGAATAAACAAATACGGCTCATTCGAGACCAACTCACTAGCCTCCAATCTCAAAGCCCAAAAAGTGATGCCTTGATGGAAATTAAAGAGTTACAGCTCTCATTGGATGAATTATTAAGAAGGGAGGAAGTCATGTGGTCACAAAGATCACGTGCCCAGTAGCTTAAGGAGGGAGATATGAACACATCATATTTTCATGGCAAGGCCTCATACAGGAAGAAAAGAAATTGGGTTCGGGCTTTGATTGATGTTGATGGCATGTATTCTTGTAGCCAACAACAGATTGAAAGAATTTTCAATAACCATTTCCAAAATATATATACTACGGAACCTACCCTAAATATTGACCAGGTCCTTGCTTGTGTCCCATCCCGTATTACTGATTCTATGAATGAGTCCCTCCTGCGACCCTTTTGTCGAGCTGATATTGAAATCGCCTTGAAACAAATGCATTCAACAAAGTCGTCTGGACCGGATGGTATGCCTGTACTTTTTTATAAACAATATTGGGACATCATTGGTGATGACGGGTTCTCTTTTGTTCTATCTTTTTTAAATGGTCATACCAACCTTGATTCCATCAACACCACTTTTCTTTCTTTAATTCCAAAAATCAAATCTCCAACCCATGCAAGTCAATTCCGGCCTAACAATTTATATAATGTTATATATCAGTTAATTTCTAAAGCTCTGTGTAACAGCTCAAAGCTGTCCTTCCTCATGTTATTAGCCCACAGCAAAGTGCTTTTGTACCTAGGAGGTTTATTACTGACAATGCTATTTTGGCTTTTGAAATTTTTCATTATAGGCAGACAAGGACATCAGGTAGTCGTGGTACACTGGCCCCCAAACTTGACATGAGTAAGGCATATGATAGGGTGGAACGAGTTTTTTTAAAAAAGATGATGGTACAACTAGGCTTTGCAGATCAATGGGTTCATAAAATTATTCGCTGTGTTCAATCCGGTTTCATATTCTATACTTGTAAATGGAATTCCATTTGCATCTTTCCAGCCTACTAGAGGGCTCCGTCAGGGTGACCCCCTACCTCCCTGTCTTTTTCTTCTATGTGCTGAAGCTTTTTCAGCCTTGATCACTAATGCTGAACGTTCTTCATTGCTCTATGGTGCTAAAATTTGTCAACTTGCTCCCCCTATTACTCATCTTTTTTTTGCAGATGACAACATTATTTTTACTCGGGCCAATAATAAAGAAGTTGAGGTTCTCAAGACTTTGATTCACCAATATGAACAAGCTTCCGGGCAAAGAATTAATCTGGACAAATCAGAATTTACCACAAGCTGCTACATGGCTGAACAACAGACTACACAACTCCAACGACGGTTAGGTATTCTAGCAGTGGATCGGTTTCAAAAATACTTACGATTGCCCACTATTATTGGCCGATCAAAAAGAGCTATCTTTGCTTCAGTTCGCAATAGAGTTTGCAAAAAGTTGAGTGGCTCGAAGGAGAAGGTTTTATCCAAGGCTGGGAAGGAAATTCTCATCAAATCTGTTGTCCGGAGAATCCTCACTTATGTCATGAGTTGTTTTCGTTTCCTGATTCTCTGTGTAATGAGATAACGAGTTTAATAAGGCGATTCTGGTAGGGCATTAATGATGGTCAATGAGGAATGAATTGGATTGGATGGAAGCAACTGTGCTTGAGTAAGCAATTTGGTGGGTTGGGATTTCGGGATATTGAAACTTTCAACCAAGCTCTCTTGGCAAAGCAAGCTTGGCGATTCACTCACAATCCTGATTCTCTGGTTGCACAAGTCCTTTGTGCTCGGTATTTCCCACGGGGTGAGTTCCTGCACGCATCTTTGGGCTATCATCCCAGTTACATTTGGCGTAGCTTGCTGCATGGTCGAGCCTCAATCTGCGCATCGCTCGGGGATAGCCCATACCCAAATTACTAGTTTTATTGAGGCTGAATCTGGTTCGTGGAATCTACCATCTCTTCAACACCATTTTCCAACGTCGAATGCTATGACCATTGCTTCAATCTCACTCCCAAGCTCTCCTATTCTGGATTTCTTCACATGGCCATACACCTCCAATGGAATCTTCACTGTCTGGAGTGGGTATCACTTCAAGCTCCACTCCATATGCTCTCAAGCTCAACCTCCATCATGGTAGAAAACCATTTGGTCTTTAACTTTACCCCCCACAGTCCGTCACTTCGTCTGGAGGTTACTTCGGGGCATTCTTCCAACCAAAGTTGTCTCAATTATCGACATGTTGCTGTTCCCCCACAATGCTCTCTGTGCTCTTTTTCACCTGAGTCTGGCACCCACCTATTTTGCGATTGTCCTGCAGTTTCGGGTGTATGAAGTTCAGCGGCCATTGTCCTTCCACAGTCTCACACTAACGATGAAGTGCAATGGCTACAAGAATTGTTTCATTCCTTTTCTTTACATCAGTTTGAATATTGCATTATGACTTTATGGTTTATTTGGAAAGATCGTAATGATGTCATATTTAATGACAAACCTTTTGATTCTCGTTCTATTGCTTTGGGTGCAGGTGGCCTCCTTCAAGAATATCGGCTAGCACAGGACAAAGCGGATCAGCTTTCCAACTCATCCCAATTTTCTCCTAGCCCCATTGCCAATGAACCTGGCACACATTGGTCTCCACCCCCGCCGGGCATCATCAAGATCAACACAGACGCGGCCTGCGGCCAAAACACTTTGGGATTGGGAGCTATTGTGAGGGATTCCACTGGCCATGTTGTGTTCTACGGACATCAATGCATTACTTGACCATTCTCAGTTTTAGAAGCTGAAATTCAGGCCGGCATCTTTGCACCACAACTCGCAACTTCAAGAGGAATCACTGCCGTTCAGGGGGAATCCGACTGTTCCCAACTAGTTGCTAGTGTCTCAAACCAATGCCTTCCTATCTCCCGTGCCCGCATTTTATTTCATAATATTCTAGCTCTACTGTCGTCTTTTAATGTATGGTCCTATACCCATGTTCGTAGAGTTTCGAATGAGGAAGCACACTTCCTTGCCGTTTGGACTCTCGAATGGTTATTGTACCTAGGATGTAGATATGCCTACACCTCTGGGGATTTTGGCGCATGATGTTTCTATGTTTCAGTAATATAACTGTAGCTCTTTCTAAAAAAAAGTTTAGATTTCTATTTGCCAATGAACTCATCCACTCATAATATTAGATTTTTTAAAAGATTTTACCTATTTTTTTTTAGAAATGCAATAATGGATTAGAAGACCTTTTTCTATTATAAATTTATTGTCTATACTTTACAAAACTTATAAAATATTTGGTGTATACATTGTGTTAAAAGACAATACCACTGTGATTATACTTCACAATTAAAAATTTGATCATTAGATTATATAGCCAATATTTCTTCTCATAATTTTTAACCATAATAGAGTTTCATAATTCTATTGTTTTTTTAATCTTATCACTAATTAAAATATTTATACTTATCATACGAAAAAGATCTATAGAATGATTACTATTACATTACATACAATAATGTTTGATTAAGAAAATACAATAAATTAGAATATTCTATTACATCACTAATTCCATTATGTAAGAATTAATTCCATTCCATCAACTATATTATTAACAAATTTTTAACTTATTTATCATTTATCTTTAGTGTTTTTTAGTAAGACGATGCACGGTTTATAAATGCGATGAAGGGGCGGATTTAGGGGGGCTAACAAGGGGCCATGCCCCCCTAAATATTATTTTATGTATACTTTTACTAGTACTAAATTAGAAATCAAATGGTACTTTGGCGGTTAAATTAATGTTGAAATTCCTTGAAAACACATGTTTGAGTGGCATTGGGAACATTTTTTAAACACAATTTACCCTATTTTGCCCCCTTAAGTGTATGGGTCCTCTTTTGAAAAAAAAAACATAAAACAAAATCTAAGGGCCTGTTTAGTACCATTTCAGTTTTTAAGTTTTTGGTTTATCATAAACCAAAATGGGTTTATTATTTTGGTTTTTATTTTTTATAAAAATCATTTTGAAACTAATAACATAATATATGTAATTACTTTATTATTTAAAATAAATTACTCACGAGAATAAAAAAATATGATCTTTCATCACATAAATGTAATTTGTATATAAAAATTTAACAAAATGGTATTGTGAGAGTAATGTCAAATTTACTACATTTTAAAAGTTATAAAAATATATAACAATATTCATGTATCAAAAATAAATCAAAATTATAATATTAATGTTGATCATATCTATTCGCCAGCTATTGTGCTACTCTAAATCGAGTCTGACTATTTGCTGAAGTTGTCTACAATTAATATCTCTTTCTTCAGGTGTAGTTTAGGAATTAGAGTTTAGGCTTTCAAGTTTTAGGATTTAAAATTTTAAGATTCAGGGTTTAGGATTTTAAGGTTTAATATTTAGAGTTTTAAGGTTTAAGGTTTTAAGATTTATGGGATTCAAGGGTTGAGGATTAAAGGTTTAGGGTTAAGATTTTAGAGTTTAGGATTTTAAGGTTTAAGGTTTAGGGATTTTGGATTTAGAATTTTAGGGTTTAAGGTTTAACATTTTAGTATTTTAGGTTTAAAGTTTAGGGTTGGGAGTTTAGGATTTTAGGGTTTAAGGTTTAAGATTTTAGAGTTTAAAGATTAGAGTTTAGTGTTTAGGTTTAGAGTTTTAGGGCTTAAAGTTTGGGTGTAGGATTTTAGGGTTTAGGGTTTAAAATTTTAAGATTTTTTAGGGTTAAGGATTTAGGGTTTGGGTTTAGGGTTTAAAATTTTTAGATTTTTAGGGTTAAGGATTCAAGATTTGGGTTTAGGGCTTAAAATTTTTAGATTTTTAGGGTTAAGGATTCAAGATTTGGGTTTAGGGTTTAAAATTTTAAAGGTTTTTAGGGTTTAAGATTCAGGTTTAGCGTTTAGAATTTTAGGGTTTAAAAGTTTAAAGATTTTTAGGGTTCAGGATACATAGTTTGGGTTTAGGGTATAGTTTTGAGTTTAAAATTTTTGGGTTTTAGAGTTTAGTATTAATTTGTAACCCAGAAACCAAAACATAAAAACTACTTTTTATGGTTTCTTTAAATTTAGATTTTGTTGCCACTTATACTTAAAAAAACTAAAACCAAACTGTCTAGCCAAACATGTTTTTAGTTTTTTTTAGGAAAAATAAACCAAAATAAAAAACTGGAACGATACCAAACAGGCCTTAAATTAGTCAATTATGTATTTAACATAGAGAATATCACTTGATACCAGTACTTCTCTTGTTTTTTAATGAAAGTGAACAAAGTGAAACCATTGCACGTATGCTGCGTATTAGTAGAAGGAAGGTGGACAAAGTCTAATGATTGGATTATTAGCTTGATACAGATGAGGCAATGGAGATTGGAGTTGGGTTGGACTATTATGTTGGACCTATAAGCTTGGGCTTGTGAAGCCTCCTAACAGCCATTTGGAAATTGGAATTAGGTTGGACTATTATGTTGGACCTATTAGCTTGGGCTGTTGAAGCCTCCTAATGGCCCACCTGCTTCTATGTTCTATCCCAAACTTTATTAAGTTGTTAGCGACTAAAAACATGCTCACAAGTTGAGCATATATTCCAAAGTAAACATACTTTGTGTATTCTAGTTAAAAAAGGACCTCATACAATGTATTTCTTCTCTATGTAGTCTCTCTAATACAATGTAATATATTGTGACAGAAAAAAAAATACAATATTGTTGTAAATTAATGGATTAAAACTGTGAATTGTTAAGGAAGGAGAGGAAGAACGAGGAGAAGAAAGCAGTGGCTCATTATGCACCTCTGTGTTTTCATACTTTTATAGGAAAATAATACATATTAGGGGTAGGTGGTAAATAATGACATCCATAAATAATACTTTATTTTTATAACACTCCCCCTTGGATGTCATTGTGTATTGAGTAGAATACGTTTAGGGAGTACTGCCTCATTAAAAACCTTACCAAGAAAAACCCAGTGGGATAAAAACTTGGTGAAGGAAAAAAGAGTGCAGTGCGTATTCTACTCCCCCTCATCTTGACCTCTGTTGATTCCTTGATATCGTTGCATGCCAATCGTCCTTGTCAGCTTCTGGTGACGTGTGTATTGTCTGATCACTTTGATACATCATTGCTTTTGTAGTCCCGATGATATTGTAATATCATGTGTAAAGTTGTAGTTGATGTCCGTCTCTGCTTTATGTGGACTGAATAAGGGATCGTCATCTGCAAAGATCAACTTTACTCTCTTTTGGGTTTACAGGATTACACATTTGTTATTCATACTCAAAAAAAATGTTTTAAACTCAATTTAATTTTTGTAATTTCCCGGGAATTAGTTGCTTCAAGCAACTTGGATCCTTCAGGGATCTTCATATATATTCATGACTTATGGATCCATAATAGGCTGTAATAGCATTCATTAGATGCATTTCTAATACTTTTCACATACTGCCAGACAAAAGTAATTACATCCACCACAGGGGAGTATATCTCCTCATAATTAATACCTGGTCATTTGGGTAAAACTTTGTGCCATAAACCGTGCTTTATATCTCATATTCTTTCCCGCACAAATTCCCATTTTATGACCAGTTGAATTTTACACCTTCTGGTGTATGGACTACAGGACCGGAAATTTCTCGCTTCGAGCGAGTCCAACACAGCCTTTAATTATATCTCTTTATTTTGGCCAATCATACAACGCCTACTTTCATTAGTAGGTTCATGATCCTCATTTTTAATATTTAGTGCTATAAATTAAAATTGTATTCCGTCGACGGTTATTTCTCGTCGGTTCCATCTTATTCCTGACACTGTAATTGAGATCTCATCATGCTCATTTATTTCAGGTACCTGAGTTACTTCTGGAAATTTATCAATTGTGTCAGAGAATCAACCTCTTCTGGAGGACTTTTAATTCAAACCTCTACCGAAGGTCTTATTTTCTCACTGGGCCATCTTATCACTTTTGCTCCTTTTTCTCTATCGAGAATTTCTTTTCTTTTTGGAACCGAGTATATTCTATAGATTCATTTGTATACTTACATTGTTCTTCAGGAACATCAATCTTAAACAGGAGCATTTGCAGCAGGTATATGGTCACACTTAATTTAAATGTGTCTGGCAATTGCATATCAATTTTCCTGCAAATGAATCATCTTTTGAACTTCAGGTTCATACTAATTTATTCGAGGATCAAAAACTAGATATTGATAAATCATTTCAATAATTTCTTGATCCAGCTGCTTATTTTCTCTCCCCCTTGATGTTGGGTAAAACATCAACTAATAAGCAAATATTGCTATAAATGAATCTCCAATCCCCTGTCATAGGTTTCAATTATCTTCATAATATATGGAGATACATACCCAACGTAGATTCCCAATCTTCTTTAAGGGACCAATTTCACAACCCTGTGGTGGAGCATTATATAACTCAAGGTCCGAAGATGAGAGATACTATGTATGTGACCATTAATCAATTAAATGGGGGGGGGGGGGGGGGGGGGGGGGGGGGGGTTCTTATAACATCATGTTGGCTTGATGCACAGTGTTGCTGCATATAAAATATCAATTTCTCAAGCAATAATATTTCACCAACAGTCGTGCAATCAATTGTCAATGTTCCCCCAGATTTGTTTGGGTTTATTTCCAATGATATACAGTCTCTTATTGATGAAATATCCCAGCATTATCTAGACATATAGTCTAGTAACATAAGTAGGGACATATGCCCGCAAGTGGCATAATAAGTGCGCACTTATGCCAACTTGCGTCACACAATAAACCATCTAGTCGATGCATCGTAAAAATTACCTAGATGGTTAACACCGCGGATTGATCAGTCCGCGTTCATGTCCCTGAATTATTCTTAAACTTGCTGGTGATGCTAGGCCATTCTCATCATAGGAAGGCCGTATAATAAATTTTTGCAGCAAACAAACATATGAAAATTTATTGATTGTAAAAACTTCTGGTTTTTCAATCAATGATCAAAACAAATTTTGTGCATCATAATTGAACCGGGATGGCCCATCCGGTCATGCCAAACAATTAATCCATGAACCAACTTCAAGTTGGTGCCAGCTTCAGGCTGCGTAAGCTGTGTATTTAAACACTTAAAAATTGCTAGCTCCAGGCTAGTACATTCCAGCTTCTGGCTGGATATGTTAAGTTTCAATTACTCAATTGCTAGCTTCAGGCTAGCTATATATGTGCCAATTTTAAGCTTATTTCTGCCACTCATGTCGGAAAAGATCAGAATTATTGAGCAATAATTAATGTAGTGGCAGACATTTTCAAAAGCAAATCCTCGAGGATTGTAAAGCTTTGGAATTTTCTGAATAATAATATAATCCACCGAAAATCTTCTGGATCTTTTCGGGGACACCTGGCTTTCTATGCTCAGGCTATAAGAAGGGAAAAGGATTACATGGGAAGATACAGGAAAAACTCATAGATATAGAAAAATTCATCAAAGCAAAGAAACAGAAAACTCAACCAAGACAAAAAAGTGCCTTCCCCAGCTACTGTTTTCTTTGTTGAGGGTGCCTCACTAGGCAGAAGAAATAGATTGGCCTATAGCATGGTAAATGAACAACAAGAGGAACTGCCTAATGAGCTAGCAAGGATCCCACGTTTGGTTTTTGTAGATGAGCTATACTCGTCTAGGTTTTTTGTGACTCCAATGGAAGAAACTTTCTTCCTGGAGGACCAAGGCAATCTCAGGACAAATTTTTATGGCTCAGCTAACTCTATAATGTTTTTCATATCTGCTAGGATGCAGGAATTTCAGTTAGAGCCTTCTTGTCAAATTTTAAATCAAAGCAGTTATTATCAGGTTTCCATGATGGCTCGGAGCGTCCCAAGGGTGACTGGGTTACCACCTACATGGCCTAAGGTACGACTTTTATTGTGGAATTGCAGGGGTATAGCAAGAAGGTCTCAAGATTTTGTGCGTACCTTAAGGGATCTGAAGAATCAGTACAAGCCTAACATGGTACTGATTACTGAGACTTTGTGGCAAGCAGGAGAGAATCATGGTGTGATTCCACTTCATTTTCCTCCAACGAATCGGTTTGGGATACCTGGAGAAAACAACAGGGGTGGTATGTGGTTCTCCTGGAACGACAGTGTTAGGGTTAACATTAATGGTGAGGCTTAGAGTTTCAGGGTTAATGTTGAACCCAACTGATAGATTACGGTTTAAAACATATGTATGAGAACCACTCCTCTTAGAGCGTTCTCCAGTTATGTATCCGACTATGTAATAATAATATGCATGTTTGCTTTGAGCCTTTTCCATTTATTTTCTCATTTACGCCCATAGGCACAAATAATTATACTGTTTTATTCGCTTCAGGGAATTGATCAGAGTTAATTCATCGGGATTCATAATAATTCATTTTATCACTGGGGGTGTATGTACTCGCGTAAATATGCGATCTTCTAGATCATATTAAAACATGCGTTCTTCAGGAATATTTTTGAATTTATGCTCTTGTGGAGCGTGTTAATCATTTTTTTTCATTTCGAGATGTCATAATATGTTATATTGACATCCACACATATAATTCTCCCCCTGTGGATGTCAATTTTGCTTTGTCTTCGAGACTAATGCTTCAGGCATTATTCTAAGAAACAATTATAAAGTACTGAAAAGTAAATAAAAAAATAAATTGCAATGCGTAATAATTTAAACTGAACATAAAATAAATTGAATATAAAAATTACTCCTTCAGGATAAGCAAGTATAATATCCACCTTCTGGTGGTCATATAATTTCCAACTTCTGGTGGTAATAGTATTTATTTTCGATTTTCCTTTAAAGAATCTTCAGGATCTTTTGAACGGTAAGACTTACAGTCTTCGTTGTATTTTCTTGAGTCTGCTGGACTCTTATATTTAGTCTCCCAGAATATTATCATGTAAATTTCTGTCAGCATTTGATACCCATAATAAATTTCTTCAGGAAATTATAAGGGTCTTGAATAATATAATTATAAATAAAATTAAAGACTGAAATGAAAGAAATAAACATGGGCCTTTCGTTAATTAGCCCAATGAAGAATTAAATAACCGAAAAATTAAAAGTAATGGGCCTTACATAGATTGGCCCAGTTAAAATAAATGACTAAAAATTAAATGCAAAGGGCCTTTTGGCAGTAAGTCTTCAGGTCTTTGCTGCATTTTGCTTTTATTGAGTCTGCTGGACTCTTTCATTTAGTCTTCGAGACTATTATGCATTTCAACATTTAATGCCCATATTCAAATTTCTTCCGGAAATTTTGAGGGCCGCCCATTCAAGTAACATAAATAAAAACTGAATTTAAATAAATAATTAGGGGCCTTTTATTAATTACCCCAATTTTTTTTAAAAAAATGACAGAAAATTAAAATTGATGGGCCTTGTACGAGCCCAAAACAAAACATAAAATTAGAAACGAGAAATATAAATGCAGTGGTCCTTTTTATAGCCCAATCGAAAATTAATAAAAAAAACATAAAATATGCTTACTCGATAAATCTTTCAGCAATAATATATAATATATCGTATTAATATATGAGCCTTTTAAAAATTAGCCCAATAAAAATTAAATAACTGCAAATTAAAGGCGATGGGCCATATATGAGCCCATTTAAAATGTAAAGGAAAGCAGTAAAATAAATACAATAGCCTTCCGGGCTTGCCGGAAAAATTCCGAGGCGCTGAATTTCGGCCAAACACAAAATAAGTATAATAGCCTTCCGGGCTTGCCGGGAAAAAATCCCGAGATGCTAAATGCCGGCCAAGCACTTCTGGGCTCGCCGGGAAAATCCCGAGATGCGAATTTCGGCAATATAAATTCTTCTTTTTTTTTCTTTTCTTTTCTCTTCTTTTTTTTTTTCGTTTTCCTTTTCTTTTCTCTTTTATCTCTTCCCTATTTTTTTTTTGCTCCTTTTTTTTAGGGATGAACAGTGCCTGGGCTAGGCGTGAACAGTGCAGCCCAGCAGCATAGTGCCAGGCCCGGCTGCACAGCCCATGCCCAGCGCCCAAACCCAAGATGCCCGGCCCATGCACCCAGGTCCAAGCCCAGGTGTATAACCCAGGCCCATGCGCTGAACTGGAGCTCCACCCGACCCGCGACCCATCTGTCCGGGTCGTTAACCGTCGCGGATCTTCTCTCCCAGCAGCGGCAGTGGCAAGGCGGGAAAGGCGACGCAGGCGGCGGTGACGAGCGGGGCGAGTCGAGGACACGGGAGGCAAGTCAGGTGCGGCGGCGCGAGAGGGAAAAAGGCGCAGGCTGCTCGCGCGGTGGTGGCGGATCCGACGGGTTTCCCGTCGGGTCTTTGTCTCGTGACGGCGCGTTGAAGGACGGCTGAGGACGGGGGCGACGCCGTTTGGTCGGCGACGGCACGGGCAAGGCTTCGGTGGCGGCGGTGGCACCAAAGGCGGCGTGGGACGCCTCTCAATGAACAGTAACAGAGTGTAGTTTTCCGGTTTTCTTCCGTTTTTTTTTTCCTGTATTTCTCAGCTCGTTTTTCTTGTTCTGGATTTTGGTTTCTCAGTGGATAAAGCTCGTGCATGATAACGTGTTGTAAATTAATGGATTAAAACTGTGAATTGTTAAGGAAGGAGAGGAAGAACGAGGAGAAGAAAGCAGTGGCTCATTATGCACCTCTGTGTTTTCATACTTTTATAGGAAAATAATACATATTAGGGGTAGGTGGTAAATAATGACATCCATAAATAATACTTTATTTTTATAACAAATATAATATATTGCAGGGCGTTGTTAGTTTTTTTTTTGCCTTTGTAGTAATTACTGAGGAGATAGAATCATTTATCCCGTTTTGTGTCATAATAACACACAGGAACAAAAATCCAGATTCCACGCATCTCTTCCCATGATTACAAATCCACAAGGCTCCACCACGTGCACTTTTCTCCTTTTCAAATTACAACCCCATCATATGCATTCCCATATAAATTCTCCCCAACCCCAAACACAACGCCGTCGTTTTGCCCGCCGAACTCATGTTAGTTGTAAGAATTTTAAGAAAGCGCAGCTCAATAGTGTGTCTCTCATAGAGACTACCTCTGTCCTGTCCAAAACCAACGAAACTTCCTTCTTTAGCCTTTAACGAATCCAACTCCAATTATCCCATAATTGCTAACAAATAAACAAAAGGAAAAGAACACTTCCCTCCTCTGCCTCCATCCCCTCTCTATCTCTCTACCCCTCCCTTTTCTCTCTTCTCCTAATATTTGGAGATCGAGAACGTAGCAGAGGAAGAGAGGGATCATTATACAGAGAGAGAGAGAGAGATGGGGATACTATACGGGATGGTGGCCAGAGGGCGGGTGGTATTGGCTGAGTTCAGTGCAACGCAGACCAATGCCAATGCAATAGCCAGGGAGGTTCTTGAGAAGTCCCCGGCCGGGAACAATGACGGCAACGCTTCGTATTCGCACGACCGTTACATCTTCCACGTCAAGCGAACCGATGGCCTCACCGTTCTTTGCATGGCAGAAGATTCCTCCGGAAGTACGTAATTCTATATATCAACTTTCTTGATTCTTTTTTTGTGTATTCGAATCAGTAAATTGAAGGAATCACAGGACATTGATTCCTGATGGGTTGGTGGTGCTCGGTTTCAGGGAGGATTCCTTTTGCATTCTTGGAGGATATACATCAGAGATTTGTGAAGACGTATGGTCGTGCTATCCAGTCGGCTGCTCCTTATGCGATGAATGATGAGTTCTCTCGGATTATTGCGCAGCAGATGGAACATTACTCTAATAACCCTACAGCAGATAGATTAGACCGCTTAAAAGGAGAGATGAGTCAGGTAAGATGATCAATTTATAATTCCAACCTATTGAGTTTGTGTCATACTTTGGATTATTGGGTCTGGTGTAAGAATATAAATGCAACCAATCTGTGATTCTGAGGTTATCAATTGCTGCTTTGTGTGATGAATATATGGCAGGTAAGGAGTGTGATGATAGATAACATTGACAAAGTGTTAGACAGGGGTGACCGCCTAGCCCTACTGGTTGAAAAAACTTCTTCATTGGAAGGAAATTCAGTTCGATTTAGGCGGCAGAGTCGCCGGTACAGAAACAACGTTTGGTGGCAAAATGTCAAGCTCATGTGAGTAAGCTATAAAGCTATGAACGTGAAGTTTTAAATTTAATTGCAGAATTGAACTTTTCCATGGATGGAATGAAGGGCTTGCTCCTTTCTTTGAATCTGTACATGTTGTATCTGTTTTAAGGACAAAATGATTAGCAATTCACCATATATATAGCAAGTTGGTTTGAGACTTATCAAGTGCACTCTTTATATATTCTCTGCAATCCTGTTGCATTATCAACTGACTTGCAAATTTTATAAATTTGTAAAATTGCCATTGAGCGAGAGTCAAGAAAAAAAAGGTCATTCGTTTTCTTGTAAAGTAACTTACTCTTCCTTGTTCTCCTTGTTAATTAGAATCTATCTACACCATTCAATTTGAAATTAAAATACCCCTGAGATATATATTCAAGTTGATTGATCCCATTTGGCTTTATTCAAATATACCTCAGGAAGCTAGCTAACTCTGTTATCCTCTCTGTTTGCAGGTTTGCAGCGTTGTTTCTTGTCTTAATCGTCATTTACATCATTCTTGCATTTGTTTGTCAGAGCCCCTTGCTCTCGGGCTGCTTCAAGTGAAGAACAGGAGTCTTCATTTAGGGATGTGTTAACAGAAATTGATAGATGAATTTCCTAATCACCAAGTCCAACACATGTAATTTGTTCAGATTTGACTGCTGCAGTCTTGTAATTGACATTTGATCAACAAAATAGTTGGGTTCCTGGAGAGGATTTGAAGCACGTGCATCTTCTGTACCCAAAACTCTAGACTCTGTCAGTATATATATATATTTCGTATCAGAAAAAAGAAACCATTGATGCAATTAATTAGTTTCCTGCAAATGCCAATCACTCATTCCAGTCACAGAAGAAAAGAACTCGTATATGGTTGATTGTAATATCCAATAGTATTAAAATAAATGATTGTTGCCCTAAATTGTCCATGATATTGGATAGTTTGAATTATGAATACAGAAAAGCCCGATGGATGATAACTTCTAGTCAGTTCTAGCAGCCAAACTGTGTTACTTTCATGGGATGCATGTTTTTGTAAACGACGCATCGGGTGTTAGTTTTTTTTTGAACGACACGTCTCCTGATCTGCATTTAAAGGCGGCGAATACGTGTAAGCTTGTGGTTAAGTTTCATTAAAGTATCCGGATAGGGGAACACACACGAAACACTGCACTCTACACTGACAAAAACCCTAAATTAAAACGATTTTGGCTTCTGCTCAGTGATCGAGTGATCCTCGATAAAACGATTTTTGATTCCAGTCCTGTTAGGTAAATAATTCTATTTATTCGCAGTGATTCTCGTTTCTTCTATCTTCTTTGTCATTGAAGTTTTTGGTTGCATAAACATCTGTGCGATAGGATAACTGTATTCTTTAATCAATCCAATTAATGAAATACTCATTCAGATGTTTTAGCTGATTAATTCGATTCTGTTGTTTATGGCCTAAATGCAAATCCTAGGGCGATTTCAAGCTCACTAATGTTCAGGTCCTAAAGTGTTTGGTTTTGTTTGTGTAAACCTGATCACTTTCTTTGGCAATTGAATGCATGATCGTCTTTTAATGAACTTCCAGCTGAATAATTGAAGCCTGCATTAGGCGACTTCTCCTTGGGAACTGATTTTGGAATATGAAGTAAAGTGATGATTGTACTAATGTGGCAAGGATGTATTTTTCTTCTGGCAATTGGCGTTGATTGAGTCTGTTGCCCTGTATCAGGTATGATTTGGAAATGGTTTCTACTTGGAGTTCCGGCTGTTAAGGGGACTGGAATTGAGGGAGTATTGTGTTAGAATTTAGGGCTGTATATGGTTGCAGGAGCAGGGAGTACTAGGAATAACAGGATGTTGTCACCTCCTCCGGGATTTGAGATGAATTATCCGATTGAATCGTCGCGGAAGAGAAAATTAACTCCGGATCTTCATGGCTCCGGTGGATGTGGCTTTACTGATGAGTCAAACCCGCTGTGTGAAAGTAAAATTGTTTCAAATTCTGCGGAGAAGGCTTGCTCTGGCATTGGACAAATAGCACACAGCAAGCCTTCTGAGAATAATTCACAGTCTGGCAGTGACGTACACGCCTTGGGTGTTGGAGATAATTTCGGAGGAGCTGATCAAATTCGTGAAGAGCGGAATATTGCACTCCCGCGAGGGGCAGGAGTAGCTGATATCGAGAATCCTGGACATTCTTCAATGAAGATTGTTTCATCCAAAGGAGGTGTTTGTTCTGCTAATACTGTTATTGAGGATGGCCGGAGAAATGAGAATAGCGGTGTGTCAGGCCAATCACTGAACAAGAAAAGGAAATCACAAGTTGGAAAGTCAGCTACGACAGCTGCCGAAAAGCTTTGGGATGGATCCCTTCAGCTAAATTCCTCTGTAACCGTATCTGCTGTTGCCTTCTTTAAAAGGTTGATTCAACTATTTTTGAAGTTTTTAAACTCAATATAGATCCTTTAATTGCTTGGTATTTCGTCTTTTCCTTTTCTTTCAGCAAAGATGGGAAACTTCTGTGAGTTCTTAGATGAGCATACTTATTTAATTTTATGTTTCTGTGTTACTGTTTCTGTATTACGATTATATAGGTGAAATTTGTCTGTCACCTCTTGTAAGCATAGCAGAAATGAAGAATAATATGTCAACAAATGGGATAAAGCAAGAACAATGTATTTATATTCCCACTTATATCATCACATAGTAGAGGATAAAAAACTGAACCTTCTCTATGTTAATTTTTCTCCTGTAGTGGTGAGAAGATGCCTGATGTCAAGTGGTCTGAATTTCTAGAAGTCAAAGGGAAAGTTAAACTAGACGCTTTTGAAAAATATATTCAAGATCTTCCTCGCTCACGCAGTCGAGGCTTGATGGTAAGACATTGTTTCTTCTAAATGGCATTATTGATGCGGTAGTTGATTGTTAGGACTTGGTGGAAATAGACTGCTCATATAGCTGATGCTAGTAATTGATATATACATGAGACTACTTTTCCTTCTGTTTGCCTGGTGCATGAGAATCCTGATAGACTTGCTATCTGTTGCTGTTGAAAAATATTTGGAGAGCCACTATTCGTTTATAGCTCTATCCTTTTCTACCCTCTCTTTGGATATGCATCTAACATTGTCTTCCCTCTTTTTCAATTCTATTAGGAAGAATAAAGCCTGGAAATGCCGGATTAGATGCCTGTAACTATATAAATTTTGGTATAGTAAATTTAAAGCTAAACAAAACTGAAGCATTAATGAAATAAATCATACAAGCTATGCCAAAGGATGAGAATAAGAAATACAACTTGCAACATTCTTGAGAAACCATAAGAGTACCATTTCACTCCCCCACCAATACGAGTTATGCTTGTGAAAACCTACTTTCTGCAGTCAAGCAACTACCTCATTCAATCAGGCACTGTGAAATCTGCCGCAGGGAGAAAAACTTTCTCAAGATCTGAACAACTTAAAGCACTAGAGAATCCCCTGTTTCTTCTTTTGTTTACTTCTTGTCATAGGATGGTCTATGAACTTCTCATACTTTTTGGCATGTCATGCCTGTCTACCAGTGCTTAGATGCATTTCCCTAGATGTCAAAAGCACTTCAGATAGTGCGTAGTCGTGATTCTAAAGTTATGATGGTTTGTGACTTGGGGTCGCAAAAGTCTTCTTAGCAAAGTAACTGCAAAAGCCATAAAATAGCCATAAAACCAATCTGATCTACTCAGATACACCTTTTTGTGTGCTTTCTGAGTAGTTCATGTCCTCCAAATAATATCTTAACGTATCTTAAGCTTAACCTTGGTGATCAAGGCTATTTGTTAACTTCTTCCTGCGAACTTAAGGGGGTTAAGGTGAAGGCTAATATTTCCACGTTCTATTTTCTGCAGTGGGAGGCATAGAGAGGGCTTTCTTCTTTCCTGCTTTGCAAACACATCTCACAGATCATATTTATCAAAAAATTGCTTCAAATTAACCAAAAAAGGTCAAAAAGTATTTACTTGTATTCCAGTAATATAAGATTTCGCGTGAACTAAAACCAAATCATAATCCAAGCATGCTACGAAAACATTGATTTACAGATTCACTTACGGGCATGAACATCTTTGCATAGTCTGCAATGCATGCCTCATGCCCTTTTGAGTTCATTGCTGTCGAGTATCACCATTGTGAAAATCTTTCCTGATTTACTTTTTATTTTGTTAAAGTTGTGTTGAGTTTGCTGAAATGACATATAATAATTGGAATAAGCTGACGGCTTCTGGTTTTCAATAGAGAGAACAAATGAATAAACTGTTGGGTAAAAACAACAGCGCAGATTTTTATCTAACTAGGCAATGATGCTAGATTCGACATAGAGGTTCCAGTTTTTTCTCTTTTCCTCTTTTTAATCACAATATAGAGGCTCCAGTTTAGAGACACAATCCTAATGTGAACATAATAATGGGAGCCTTTAGGTTTGTTTGGTGTATTTGGAAAGATATTCGTTAGGATATTGTAAAGTAATCATAATACTTTTTACGTCAGATATAGTCTGTAGTTTTGGTGTTTCTTTCTCGAGGAAAATATCTATTGTATTTTTTTTTTTGTAATAAAAATGGGTGCGGTTTTCTGTACCCTTCACCGGACTAGTGTAAATTGTGGATTTGGAACTTGTCATATGAAAAACCACCACTTTTCCAAAGCTTTTAAATTCGGAAAATATTTACTGCCACTTATTTTCATGCCAAAAAGTTTGTTGACTGATTTGCCAGGAGATAAAATTACAAAACTGATAATGTTAGGTCTACCACAAAGTGATAAAATCACTTATTTTCTGTCACATTTATGGTTATAATGTTTACTATACAGATTTATATGTAGCATAAAAATAACAAGCTTCTTTTCGGGGCAATACTAGTACCTTGATTTTTAAGAGATCTCTCTAGGCTCGTAATCTTTTTGAAAAAGACATTGGACAAGCCAGGATAGCATTTTTGTTTTCCAAGGAAATGAGAAGCATCCAATAACAATCTTTTTTTTTTTTTTTGAGAATACATCCAATAGCACACCTTTGATAAACTTTTTTGATAAGACACCTTTGATAAACTTGCACTGAGATTCTGAGATAAAACTGTGATTAATATCTTTCGGTTTGATGTGTAATAAGGTCTAACCGATAACTCCTTTATCCTTCCAAATCGTTTCTGCCAATGCGGATTCAGTCTTTTGATCGGACTCTAAAGATAAACTTAAGCAAGATTGTCAAAACGTTTTCTGGAATGTTGAAAATGAGTTAGGACTTACTAAAATATGCTGAAGGCATCTTAAATTTCCTGCCTTCGCCACGAGTTCAACAGTTTAAGAGACCAAAGTGATGGAGAGATTTCATATTTCAGTCCTGCATAGACTTTTGTTAGACGAAGTCTATTAAAACAAGGGCAAAATCCTCAATTTGGCTACATTAATTCTTCATATAATTGATTAAATATAGGAGTTTCAAAAATATAAGCCAAGCGGGACTGAAATATGAAATCTCTGTTAATTCTGGATGCCAGTTTGGCTGTATTAATTCTTCATATCTCTATTAAAAACATTTAAGGCAAAATCCTTAATTTGGTCCCCTAGTTTGGCTCTGGTTTCTATTTGAGCCTCTTATTTTTTTTTTTTTAGACTTAATCTGTTGTTCTTGCCACTGAACTTGTTCCCAGCATAATCATTACAACAATAGGCATGACCGAATAAAAATAAATTCTAACCTACATGACATCATGCACGACCAAGAGATATAAACCATTCTATATAACAAGTGTGACCAAATAGAAATGTATACTATCCTCTATAATACTTATGACAACTTCTCAATTGTCTCATTGAGAAGAAATACAGTAAATACGTTCAAGAGTAGACTAGGATAATAATAGATAAGAGTCAAACTGGAGGTTAAAATTTAAGAGTTTTGCCAAACTTTGAAATAAAATTTCTTATGACAAATCTGATTGCTAAAAGTGTTAGTGGACATGTTCGGGACGACCATGCAAAAAAAATAATACTAGGTGAAAAGGGAAGGAAACCTTTTTTTTTTTTTTTTACAATTAAAGGGGAGAATACTCCCAGATTTGCTGTTAAGACACAAGGTCTTTGGGGAGCCAAGTTCAAACAAGAGAGGTCTTTTTGCGCAAGCCCTTGGGTTCCAATGGAATTGCAGAAATGGAAATGGTGATGTCAGCCATTGACTAGTCTAAGTACTTGACTGATAAAAGCAAACCTGGTATCAAGACTTGCTTGCAAAATTGTTAGTTTTTCTGATTTCTACACAAGTTAATTCGTGTACCTTCTGTGTCACATGCAACTTGGTATATGCCAGACTTTCTTATTACGCAATATAAAAATTATTCAGGGAAAATCTTAATTCCACACGTCAATCCCAATTCACTTGCAGGTGTCTTTAGTGACAAGTCTCTATCACTAGATATACAGATGATGTTTAAAGAGTTCCTCCAACAGATTAAGACTTGACTATTCGTCATTGTACATGGTGTTTTTGGTTATGGACGAAAATCATCTGATTGAACTTCCAAGACTTCCTTTTAGGGTCTTATAAGATTGCCTTGAAATATCATGCTACAGAGACTTGCAATCTTGCTGTCATTTCTCAGAGGCTGATTAATTGGCAAACTTCAAAGAAACTACACAGCAATGCAGTTATTATTGTGAAGATTGGAAAATGTTGAAGATTAAATCCTAACAGTAAAATAATTTGAACGAGAACTGATTTATGGCCGCAACTTTAGAGCATAATTGTCACATGGACACTGTATTATAACTAATGCAATACAAAATGTCATAGGCATATTAGTGGTTGAGTTACTCTTATCATGGGACACAAAAGTATTTTTTTTGTGAAGGCTTTGGAAATCTTTTCATTGGAGACTTGTAGACATATTATAAGCTCAAGAACATTCTTGCCTTTAAAGCAATTGAAGCTGCATATATATACATTAGGAAAAATCTCAAAATAGGATGTATGTGGCAAGCAACTCCAGTTTGGGATTTGCTCATTCCGCGGACCAGGAGGTTTTAAATATTGTTTGGAGCGAGTCCTGATAAAACTGAAAAGAAATGATATTCAGTTTAATAATGGAAGCCACAGAAGATTTGATAAAGATTCAGACCAATTGAATCTAATCGAGCAAATAAATTTTACAAGGTATCAAGTGAATAGTATTCTGGCTTAAAATATGGATATCTGTGGATTTTAATTTAACAAATCATGTAGTAAATTATTAGTCAATGACACAAAACCTTTACTGAGCTGGTTTCATTTGAATTTCTTGAAAAAAAAAGCTGGTTTCATTTGACTTATTCGGTTTTCATTATTGCAAGTGGGTTCTATTGGGCATAGCTGCTGGGATACATGCCTCTCTTAAGGTGTTTTAGCTAAGCAAAAGGAAACTGCATGACAACCATGGACTCAATCTAACTACCTGATCAAACAAAATAGACAGGAATCACATACTCGAACAAAGTTTTTGATGTCTCGTACTCTCATGCCAAATTGTCCAAAGCTTCGGTGTAATTCTGCAAAAAAAAAAACAAAAAAATTCAGCATTATAAGAATCAGGGTTTACTGTTTATTATAAAAAAATATATTTTTCTATTCTGATTAAAAAAAGATATTTTTCTGGAATTTAATGGGGGTCTGTATAGAAGTCTTTTAAAGAAAACCACCAATTTAATATATTTTAGTTCTGTGCTTATATGCATGCATATTTTCTTCTTCTGCTGGAAGAAAGGCACTCTTTCCATGGAAATTTTTGGCTATTGTTATGTGTAAAGGTTGCAGGGTCTAGTTAGTGCTTTTGATGGTCATGGTGTACTGAGACTAGAGTTTCCTATCAGAGTTGCATGCGTTACCTCATGTGTCTGTTGGCTAATGCGGCTTACTGATTTCTGGTACCTTGTCTCCCAAATCTCAATCCTACATATTGAGCAATGTTTTAAAGATTTCAAGTCCATACTTATAAAGAGTTCCATACCGATCAATCATCCTGGAGTATTTACTTGCAAGTTATTTTTGATTCTGTTGAAATGCTGACACGCTACCACCTGTATCTTCAGGTAATCTCACTTTGCTGTAAAGACGGTTCTTCTACCTCTGGAGTGGCAGAAATGAAGGAAGTGAGTGGACCTGAACTATCGATGATGGACTATGCTTGTGTGCAGATTTCTGTATTCTGATACATTCTGATGAATAAGAATTCTGATCATACTTGCAGGTTGCTAAGGGGTATAGGAAACGAGATATTGTCTCACTTGCACAACTCTCGAAGGGCATTGATCTTTACATTTGTCCACGTAGTGATGCCATAATCACAATACTTGCTAAACATGGATTCTTCAAGGGCATGGCTGCTGTCGAAGATAAGCAAGACTCATTGATTGGCTGTGTTGTGTGGCGAAGAAATCAAACTGCTTCTAATTGTATCGCCAATAAAACTGAGAAAAAGGATTGTTCCTTGCCTGAAAAGCCTCTCACATCCCCCACCAACTCTGTTACTGGAAGCAAGGAAAGAAAAGACACATCACATGTACAATTAGCTAAAAAATGCACCCAAGTTACACCAACTACAGACTGCACAACTCTGGATGGTGCAGGAAACAATGATCTTGATCCCAAGGTTGCTGTCAGTCGGCAACTCCAACCTGAACTCCATACTTCTTCCAACAATGCTTCTCTCTTGCTAGGATCACTTCTCAGCCACTTGCCAGCCAATCAAAATGCTTCTATCTCTGACTCTGTTGCTGTTTCTGTTAGCGGGAAACCGTCATTGCATGTTGAAACTCCTCCTAGCCTACATGAGAAACCTAAACCCACTCCGGTATTTCATAGGCCTGGCCTACCTTTGCCATCTAATGTACCTAAAGGTCATCTTGCAACTCCTGATGATGATCTTCCTGAATTTGACTTCGGAACTGCATGTGATGTTTCACAATCTCCAGCCAGCAAGCTCTCCGGCTCTGACATTGCGAAAATTGAGAAGAGACTTCTAGTTCTAGCGGAAGGATATACACAAGGCAGCACAGAACGATACCGAATGATGGGAACTGGTCATCCAATACTGGCTTCCAAGCATAACAGATTTGGACAGTTCAGTAATCCAAGGCTTCCAGTAGATGTGCTTGAGAGGTTGCCAAATCAAGAAGAAAAATATGCAGCCCAAAGCAGGATGCCAGTGGCCAATACTGCAATTCCTCGTCGGAAAAATCTTTTTGACGATGAAGATGACATGCCCGAGTGGTGCCCGCCAAACATAGAGATTGACAAGCAATTAGCTCCTGGAAGCAGGCCACCAATCTCTACCTTCTCCAAAGTGCTGAAGTCTTCACATGAAAAGGTTCCTCCTAGTCGCCTGCTTCCTTCTCTGTCCGAAGCTTCCTATCCACCTGTATTCACCCGCGCATCTCATTTTCCCGCAAGTTGTCAAGATGTGAACCCGGCACAGCCGAGATCCTCCGGTGAACATGTACTGAGAGGTTCAAATTCCTTGACAGGAGTTGATACCAACCCACTTTTGAGGCCACCCGTCAACCCATTGGATCCCATAATGCCTGTGCATCGGCCTGATTGGAGGGGTAGAGGGCCATGAACCCGGAGTGGGGAACAGCGACATAGCTAGCTAGTTATAACCCAATGTATTGAACTAGTTACTTTTATGGAACTTGACATGTAGATTGTGCATGCCCATCTTTCCGTAGACAGACATTAACGAAGTGTCTTGATAGTAGAAATCTAGAATGTATATAGTTAACATTCTGCTTGCGCGAACCTGGAAACTACAGCTTTAGTGTTAATGTTCATTTTGTTTGTTGAGTATTCATTATTCGTGTATCTAGCTTCAATCAAGCATCTAGCTCAGGTATGAGAAGGCAGGAGGCTGCTCCTCTCTATTCCTTTCCTCCGGTTTGGACTCATGTTTGGACATAATTTAAGCCTCATTATTGATCCTGCAAGACGTTTATGGACCTAAAAGAATATAAAAATTGTATTTTAAATGCACGAATATGAAAAGAATATTAATTTCATCAGCTTAAAATTCTAAAAGACAGGAACAACCAAGTAGCTTTATCGATAATCTTTATATTCTAGGCTAAACCATCTCCTTCAACATTTTTTGGGAGTGATCGGCTACTATAAATCATGAAGATAAAGGTTATTATTGGATTAGCTAGTTATAAACTTGCTTCGAAGATGTCTTGTATTTCCACAAATGGTTGAACTAATTCGTATGTTTCGAGAAACTCGAAATGGAGATAGGATTTATAATTAACTTCTTGATAATGGAGGTATTTCTTTAATATTCTTGATTGTTGTCTTTGATTTTTTTGAATTATATTTTAAAATTTATACACTAATATTTAAATTATATTATAATGTTTATAGCAAAAAAATTATATTATAATTTAAATTCAAAAAGAGACATAGCATAACATAAATTAGATTCACCACAATTCATAAAATTGTACGCCAAATAAAATGCTATAAAGTATAAGCTACAATGAGTAAATTCAACTACACAACTCCTGTGTTATGCCTTAATGTTAGCCCCAATCCTTTCCACTTACTTCAATGCAATCTGCATGTATTTTCTGGATTGGTCATTAATTACATGCCTAGGGGTGATTTTATGCGGCTTCTTGAGTTGGATAATTAACTTTTGCAGGTTGATACTTAGATGCATGCACAATAACTCACATATTTATAGCCCAAAGAAGCTGCAAGGATGATTATAGTATATTGACAAGTACAAACTACAAACATAACGGTCTTTATATAGACAAACAGGGCAAATGCGAAGCTTTGATATCCTTTCTCCCACTCATCATGCCACATGGGATGATCTCATTATGCAGCTCCATTTGAATTGAAGACATAGGATCCAATTGTTTTGGTTAGAAAGTTGTTTCTCCTCTTTTTCTAGTTTCTGTTAATTATTGCTAATGTGGGTTAAGGCATCATGCAGGCTTTTCATATTAGTGACATATATAAGCGCTTTTGCCAGTTTGTTTTTCTTTAAAATCTTGAGCTAAACCGATCAAAAGGAGTCTTACAGCTTACTGTTCTTTTTTATTGGCTTCTTGTTTTTGTTCTAAAGTGATTGATTTTTTCCCTTCTATCAGTCTTGTAAAGTATAACAATGAGAAAATTCTCCATGTATGCCAATGGATATTGCACTGGAGCACTCACAATACTATGTATTTAATTGTAAACATAGTATCTTCGAGAGGAAAACTATATGGCTTGCCATGATGTACTTTTGATTTGAACCAACGATTTTGAATGAAAGTTTGCATCATTCCTTAAAAAAAAAAAAATAATGCTTATGTCATTACTCTGTATCGAAAAGTTTTAAGTACATGAAAGGGCGTCTGTAATTTATCTCATACTTAAAGAGCATATAAATGTTTCCATCCCTAGATTTTGGAACATGAAGCAATTCATCCTTATATTTCCATCCTTGCGGATAAATTCCCAAATCAGATACTTTTTCTATCCTTAATCATAATTCCCAAATCAGATACTTTTACTATCCTTAATCATAATTCCCAACAAATAAACTTATTCCATCATCTCTTATAAATTGTAATAAATATGATGCTAAGATATATTTTTTGCAAATGAATATAATTTCTCCGATTTCAACCCGAAGAAGAAAAGTGTTGTTTGCTTGGTGGATTGTCAGGTACTTTTGCAATAATTACTGTAAAGCGGTGATGCTTATTTAATTATTTTTCTGGGTGGGAGTGAAACCACATATTTTTATTCATCATTTATTTTTACATTTTGTTTTCACTACATTTCTGTCTCTAGCTTCGGGACAAAACCAAATGGCTCGCGCAGTACATACCCGGCAGGTGAAAAAACTGGGAGAGTGATGAAAATTACTTGCAGGCTACTCCACTATGTCCACGTGGCAGCCTCGGAGAGGATCGTATCTTGCAGGGACGTGGACCCCACAATTTTTTCCCCATTTTTTTCCCCATTGTACCCTCCCCCGTTTTCCCTCTCTTTTCTCTCCCTGTCTCTCTCCCACAAAAACCACTTTTGTCTACTGTGTATACCCCAAAAACGCTAAAACCCCCAGTTTTTGCCCTGCAAATAAACCCCCCCCCCCCCCCCCCCCCCCCCCCNGAGAAACACAAACAGTTGTTAGGGTTTTTGGTCCAGTTAAAGAAACAATGCCTGCAAATACCAGAGGCCAACCCTCAAAATACAAAGCGCTCAACATCAAACTCCGGGGGCCCTGTTTCCCTGTCACCGTCGGCCGCCGCACCGACCAGTCATGCGTGTGCAACTGGGCCGTCCCCAAGTTCGCCAAGCTCAACACCGAATTGATGTACAGCTCCTATTTCGAAGTGGGCGGCTACGAATTCCGGCTGTTCCTCCACCCGAGAGGTGATAATCTGCTCTCTACCTCCGATAAAGTCTCGATCTTTCTCCAAATTAACGACGAGTCGCACCGGCAGGGCCCCGATTTTAGTTGCTTCGTGGCCCAGAAGCTGACTATTGTGAATGCCCGGGATGAGAGCAAGTCGTTGACGAAGGAGAAAGGTTATAGGTTCTCCAAGTACAGGAAATCGACGGGGTGGGTTGAGTTTATTCCTCTCGAAACGCTTAAAGATCCCAATTCTGGGTTTCTAATTGAAGGGACCCTGCATATTAGTGTTGAAGTCCGTGTTTTGGACGAGATGCTAACGTGTGAGGCTAACGGTGATGGTGGTAGCAGGAAGGTAACGGGTAGCAAGGCTCCTGTTTTTAATGGAAAGGTTACTTGGAGGATAAGGAATTTTGGGCAGTTTCAGGAGATGGCGAGGACCCAGAAGATGACCAGCCCCTGTTTTCAAGTCGGGGAGGGTAGTCTCAGGGTTAACTTGTGTTCGACTGTGGTTGATGGGGTTGAATATCTGTCCCTATATTTGCAGGCTAAGGACACGGATTACCAGTTTTTTGCGGTCGAAAAGAGCTGCTGGTGTTTCTTCCGAGTTTCTGTGTTGAATCAAACTCCAGGGGTTAACAATGTACATAGGGATTCTTCTGGTAGGTTTGATAGTGAAATTGATGGTAGTCTTGGGTGGACTCAGTTTATGGAAATGTCCGATTTTATTGGGAATGGGTATCTAGTTGATGGTAATGTAGTGATCAGTGTGTCCTTCGATGCTATTCGGGAGAAGGCTATGTCAATGGGTGAGAATGATAGCAAACATAGTAATAGAGGTGGTGCAAGAAGAATGTTCAATGATACGTTTGGAGTGAAATGCGGCTGGCAGATTCAGAATTTTTCAAGATTGAAGGATACGCTGAAGAAGAAGAAACTGACAGCTTGTTGCATCAAGAGCAGGACGTTTCAGGCTGGGGATCTGGATTTTCGTCTTCTAATGTATCCTAGAGGTTAGCCAACTACTTCACTTCTAGGGCTTTGTTGCGACTGTTGCTTCATGAGTTCTCCAGAATTACTGTTTTTTATTGCTTTTTGATAAATCACAGTCGCTGTTTATTAAGCTTAAAGGAGTAATTGACGTTTCTGATGTTGTATATAATTTCTGGAAATAGTTGATCTCTTTTATATGCACGAGCTTGCTCTTTAGTTTCAGTTTTGTTGATGTGACTGGCATGCATTTAAAGTTACAACTTACAAATATGAATGACTGTAGATTAAATTGATCATTAAGCTATTATCAGTTTATCCAACTATTTGGTGAAACTTGGTGTCACCAGGCAAATCCCAGAATCCAAGCCACCTGTCTTTGTTTATCGAAGCTTTGGGTCCAGGATACACGTCCAGTGATTGGAATTTTCTGGTTCTTTATCAGCTTTCAATTCCAAATCTGAAAGTTGGTAAGAGTATAGTGAAAGCATCTGAGGGCAGATTTTCTAAAGCTGCACCAATCTTGGGATGGTCTGAATTTGTCCCTCTTACCTGTCTCTTTGATCAGGATTCTGGCTATCTTGAGCAGGATGCTGTTCTCTTTACCGCTGAGGTTGAAATATTAAAAGATGAATTAGTAATAACTGATCCTGCGGAGTTAAGAGATAAATCTACGTCTGCTGATGTGAATGAAAGAAGATGGTCCGCTACATGGAAGGTGGAAAACTTGTCATCCTTAACGTCAATGAGGCCAACTCGAAGAGCATTCAGCAATTTTTTCCAGTTTGGTGGATGTATGCTTCGGATTGGTAAGTATCATATATCATGTAAATTTCTCTTGGTAAAATATTATACCGGTCATTCTTTACCCCCTCTATTGCTGTTGTGTAATCCTCATCTTTATATTGCAGGCTGCTATCAGTCGGCTAAGAGCATCGTTGCATTCTTGGAGAGTGATCCATCTGTTGCAAATGATGCAAATAAAAGTTTTTGGATCAGTTACAAGCTCACTGTGGTGAATCAAAGAGACCCTTCCAAAAGCATATGGAAGGTGTCTTCTATGTGCACAAATTCTTCTACCAATTTGGATATTAAATTCATGGAGATATCGGAAATGGTGGAAGCTGGATTTATTGTCCGTGATGTGATTACTTTTGGTTGTGAGATTCTTGATTGCTGTCCAAGTTCTGAGTTTTCGGAGACCAAGGTTTGTGATCTGTGCTTCTTATTTTAGCAATCTGCTTTCACCTTTGTTGATTGTGCACGTCATGGTAAATAACAAATGATTGGTGTTGAGTAACAAGATCACTTCTTGATAAAGGCTGACAACTCCTTTTTTCCTCTCATTCGACCTTTTTTGCACGTCTCTCCGGTGTTTATTTAAGCATCTTACATTTAATTAGAAAAATGGCATATTGAAAAATGGTGTTTGTTGGCTAATGGACTCTCTCTCTCTCTGTCTTCTTCAAGTAAAGGTTTTTCCTTTTCTGTAATGTGAGTTTGGGGTGTAGAGCTGTTGCTTGTAAGGTTTGAGTTTAAGTTCCACTTGTGATCAATAATTTTGAAAGGAAAGTGTATATGCTTCTGGATCGCTTTCTTTAATTCTTAGAAGCTCAGATTTTCTTGTTTCTGTTTCTCAATTTTTTGTGTATGGATGTGTTTGACGTGAACTCTTCTTTTTTGTCAGCTTTTAGCTTTGGACAATCCATCAAGTGGTATTTATAAGTTTCATGACTCTGCTGAGGGTAAGGTGATAACAGGCAACATAGTGGATATTTTTGCTGAGGTTATTATCAGTGCTCAACATGATCTAGCGTTTGAAGATAATCCTGGAGAGCTTCTAGTTAAGTTGAAAAATCTTATGAATACCGGTACATTAGCAGGGCACCTAGTTGAAATGCGTCTTTACCTTGAAGATAGCTCAAAGTGCAATTGTTGCCATAACAAGCTTTCTATTGCCGATGATGGGAAGCAAACCAACAGTAAGGTAGATAAAATGTCATCCAATCTGGCAGGTTATATGTTTGCAACTTTGGGGCCAAAAGTTAACAAATTGCTGCTAGAGGTTATGGCTGACTGTTGTCAAACATCAAATATGTCCACCGAGGAACCTCATGATGAAAGTTTAATGCTTTCTGCACCAACCAGTCGATCTATTTGTCAATCAGAGACTCAAAGGGTTACTAAACCAGTGGTTCCTAGTCAGCCCTTGGTTCACAATGGATTTGAAACTAGGGCTAGTGTTGGTATAAGTTCTGGTGATGTTAAGCACTCGGCTCTGAACGCATGTGATACATTTGATAAGGCGGTTGCCAATAAGCGAGCTTCTCCTTCAGAAGCATCTGCACATGTTTTTGATGCACTGCACAGCTGCTCAATTATACCTTTTAAGGTGCGTAAACTCTACTCTAAGAAATTGCACTTTTCAAGTTTGTGTTATTGAGTTTCTCTCATGACTTTTGTAGACTGAATGGCCAGAGCCATCTGAGGAGCTTTTGAGGTTAATCATTGATTCGATGAAGGATCTAAAGGTGCCTGTTCCAAAGGTTTGTCCAGGAAGAAATGAAAGTACCCTAGAGAAGGTTTCTCTTTTATTGGAGAAAGCTCCTAAAGATGTATCTGCAGATCTACTCTCCTTGCTGCCAAAGTTAGTGAATCACTCCGAACATCCTCTTGTTGCTAGTGCTTTCTTAAGTCAACTTCTAAAGCCAGATATTGAGCCTAAGCTTGGACCTCAGGTGAGACATTATCATTCTGTTACATTTTTCACTTAGTTGTACATGATTGTAGATGAGGTTTGTAGAGCATGCTCAAAGCTGGTGGTAGTAATTTGAATGAAAATATTCCAAATCTTTTATATTTGAGAAAATCGAATGCAAAAATGCATAGCCCAATATCAATAGTCTAGTATTGGCCTTAAAAGGCTTGACAGAAAACTAGTAAGCAGTCCCTATTTCTGTTGTATGGTTCTTTGTGCACTTGGGGTGAGGATTTTTGGCCGAATAAAGTAGGTATCCAGTTTCTACTTCAGTTTTCATTCCTTTCAGTGCATACTTGTGTGTGTGCATTTTGCTTTGTATCATTTTCAGTCTTTATTATGAATAATAGTGTTCGCCCATTTACTAATTCCTTGAACCTTTTTTCATTTAATGGGTATGCTTTATAAATGTGTAACTTTCCAAACCTTCAATCTCACATGATGAGATGTTTTGTCCCCTTTGCGCCTCTGTTTTTGTTGACTACTTGATTACTTTTTAGTCTTCCTCAGTCGGACGGAGAAGAATAATGCCACTACAAGAGTTTGACTTAAGTTTTCATGCCTACTTACCTAAATTACTCTTGACAATCACATCTCACAGTTTCATCCTTATTAACTTGAGTATGTAAGAAAAATTCATATTAATTCAGTCACCTTACCAAATTTTGATGTAAACTGCCTCTGTGATTCAGGTTCTTGCTGCTATTGATCAGTTGGATTTGGACAGTGAATGGTGGAAACAAACATTTATTCAAGTTTCTCATGGGTTGGGAGACTCAAATGACGAAGTCTTGGAAGTTCTTACTGACTTGCTATTTAAAGCAGCATGTCAGTGCCAGCATATTCCCGAAGCAGTATGTGTTTATAACTAGCATGCTAGAATTGGATTATCGAGCTGGCCATCTTTCCCCATTTTTATTTGTTTCCCTTTTTTATCTTTGCAGGTCAGAGTTGTTCATAAAAAGCTAGAAAGTTTAGGAGCCAATGTGTCACCTTATCTGTTAGACTTTCTAAGCAAAATTGTGCACAGTCAGTATGAGATTGCGGAAGCTTTGTTCAGAGAAATTGATCGTGTCTTTGCTCTTGATGAATCCTTAGGGAATGCTGGAATAACATCTTTTAATGCTGCAAATAAGCATGCCACCAACTTGCATTTGGCAGACAAACCTCATTGTCAAGCACATCATCATTTTTCCGGTATCTGGTTCTTGATTGATATGTTGGCTATCCCTTCCCTTTCCGTTGAAGCTTCCCAAGCATTCGAGAGGGGTGTTGCACATGGATTTATTGAAAATCATGCAGTCACCAATGTCTTAGAGAAATGTGCTCTAAGATCTAATGGAGATTCAATATCGTTGATTCAAAATGGTCAACGAAAAGATAGGGCGAAGTCTTTGCAGGTTGAAGAAGTTTTCAAATCACTCCTATCTCTTGCCAAAAAGTTGTCAGTCTCTTCCAACTCTCTTGTGCATGGTTTTGCAAAAAAGTTATATGCAACACTATTAAGACTATTTCATGGTGATTGTTATCATGGGAGAATGCTGAGAGATATAGTTGAATGTGCCACAAGGTCATCAGATAATTGTTCCGAAAACAGCTTGGATACATTGGTCTTCTTGGTTCATGAGGAACCTGTAGTTGCTAAACCCCTGCTAACAATAATGAAGGACACTATTGAGCGTGCCAATGCTGATCACTCTACCATTTCTGATCGTTTATGCACAATTGAAAAAGAAGTCACTCAAATTCGAGCAGAAAAGCAAACTGAGCTTTCAAATATGGAGTCAGAGAAAACTATTCTGCTGGAAAGGCTGGAAGAGCGTGAGGCTACAATCTTGCAGTGTGAGGTACCAGCTCTCTTGTCTGTGCTGTTTTGGTTTTGGAAATACCTTTGCTTGCATCCAATTTTAGACTTTAGTGATATGACACAAAAATTAATGCTTTACATTCAATTGATAGGCTGACATGGACCGTTTCGCTTGTGAAAAGAAAGAACTTTTTGTGCAAATGCAAGCTATTAAGAATCAACTTGAATCATTCCGATCAAAGCATGATGATGAAGTGTCAAAGTTGAAAATGGAGAAAAAGCATTATCATGATCGGTTACATCATCTGGAGATGGAGCTAACAGAGCTGAAGTCTGAAAAGCATCATAAAATGAAGGTACAGAGCGTCTGGTGTGTTGACTGCTTGTTTTAATCTTTGAGACACATATAGTTTATGACTGCTTGTTTTAATTTTTGAATGCAGAGAGTGATTGAAGATAATAAGATCCTCACTGAAAATTTAAGAAAAGCAGAAGCTGATAGGAGAAGAGTTGATGGAGAACTGAAACGATACATCTCAAAAGATGTGATTCAAGAGGAGGCAAGAAAGACACTTTCGGATGAACTTCGGCGATTGAAACAAAAGGTCGAGCAGATTGAAGGAGTGAAGAAGGAAAAGGAAGAGGAAGCTGCATGCTATACATTGTACGCTCATGATATGGGAGAAAAATTGAATGCTTGTCAGGTTTGTCTCTTCTGAAATTCTATTAATGAAACCTTCCTGCGGTTCAATTGATTACAAATTTTTGGTTTTTCTTGGACAATGTATTGGAGTGGCATCTTTTCCAATCATTATATCTTTAAAATGAACTTTTGAACCATGATGCAGACAGACATTTTTGGATCTATTTTTTCTCTTGGTGTTGCTAAAGTTTGCTGTCTTGAGTTATAGCTGCATGGTGGTATAAGATAAAAATATTTTTGGTGACACCTTTTCCTGACTAATAGTGGACAACTTTCTTGTTGTGGGACTAGTGATTAGTCTTCCTCTCTTTCACTCATGCACTAAACCACACATCCACACACAAGTTTTTATGTTGTTAATAAGTTTTTTGTACTACTGTGATGCTTGCTTTTTAAGGCTGTAAAACTGCTTAGTATTTCCTCCATTTTTGCAGCAACAAATCCAATCTCTGGAGAAAGCACTCAAAGAGGAAATGTTGCAACATGCTCCTCTGTATGGCGTAGGCCTTGAAGATCTTTCTATGAAGGAATTGGAGACGATAGCTCGAATCCACCAAGATGGGCTGGAAGCCATTCGCACCCTCCAAGATCGAGCAAGGCGTCGTAATCATGACGTTCTCTCAACACGGGCTCCTCATCGAGGCTTCGATCCCCTTCTCAGTGTCTTACAGCCCGGAACTCAACCAGCTAGTGAGGGTGGGCAGTCCACTATAGTTTTCCCTAACAGCGTCAGGACACACAATGATAGACTGGATAACGTTCCTGCAGCACCCTGGTTTTAGGAAACTTTTGTTGTAGGGGATCACTCATAGTTTTGTACATCTGAGAAAGGAAAGGCATCTTCTGGTGGCAGTTTTTGTAGGCCAATCTTGTTGATAACTAATAGTTAGGTCCTCTTGGGATGCCCTTTTTGTATGATCATCCCGCTGTCTAATGTGAACTTGGGATGGATGATATTAACGAAATAGAAGAGAAATAGGAAAGAAAAAAAGGAGTTAGTAGCATGTGCATTATCTCAATTGCTCTCGGTAGCCTTCAAGCCAATAGAGTAACGAATTGGTTGTATTCTCACTAATGTCCGGTCACTGCCTGGTTTGCAAATGTGAAATTTCCTCAATTTGCCAAACCAAGGGAAATTTAGTCCATGTATAGATATCCATTGATTTCCCAATGGTGACTTGGAGAATGGAGGGTTCAGCTTTCTAAGCCACCCAAAAGGGGCATCATCTTCCCCTGGATAGATGTCTCTAATCTCTACACCTACAAGATGGCCAATACCATTTTTTCGGATGATACCTATTCTTTTCCTGTAACCTTGGAGTGATCTTTTATTCACTAGTACATACACCTTTGGGTTGGCAATATCCTTTCTCCGAGTTGAAAATTATTCAGTTCTTCATTTGATCGAGTATAGGAACTCCAAATGTGACTAACACGAATCTGGTGTAAATAGCTAGTGTAGATGTTGGCTGAGATGCATGGATTATTAACTTAAGTAAAGCCACTTATGTAACATGATGAATTCCATAATTACAGAATCCAGAGATCCAAAAAAAGAGAAGAAAAAATCCTGGAAATTTACAGGAAATCAACAGCCACCAAATTAGCTAATCATAGTCATCAACATTAAGCCAATCGGTGGAATCACCATCTGAATCTTTATCACGATTTACCGGATGCGGTCCTCTCTGTAGAGCGCCATGAGGATCAGAATTTTCACTGCACTGGACCCAATCACTGGATCCACTTGGTGAAGGATCCCTAACCCCCTGTGCTCTTCGAGAAGCTGACTGTCTGGTTGAAAGTTCATTATCATCATCCTCCAAATCACTGAATGACACATCTTCCTCGTGTAGAAGCCTTTTTTGGTTATCCAGGGAGGAGGCGTTTGTATCAACATCCGTATCACCTAACCACTGATTATTCTCTTCTTCATCAATTGCTAACCCCTCCATTGCGTTCACAATCTCAGTTTCTTTCACCCTAGATGGGATATTCTCTCCTAGTGTCTCAGTCACTTGGCTATGAAATGTGTCAGAATTCTCAGAGCTTTCCACCTTCACATTCCTCTTATCCTTCAGCTTCTGCAGAAGCACGTTTCTTGTTTCAATAATCTGCAGAGAAAAGATATTAGTAAACAGTCTCCAACATGAAACAGAAAATACTTCTTTAGGAAACGAGAAATTAATGTTAAAATTTCATGACAAGCTGCGGTGTGACATGAAATGAGAGTAACACTCTGTTTCTTGAAAAAAAACATCTGACAGTTTAGTACTCCAAAATGTCATTCATAAGTCCCATATTCAGGAAGCTAAACAGATTGTAACACTTGATAAATATAGATAGCAACAATGCATTTGACTCGGAATTAATATATGCTCTTCATAGTTCATTCTGCACTCTTTTTTTTTTTTTTTATGCTAACTAACATATCACTGATGGTAGAGAACAATGTGGAGTCGTAAAATCAAACAGTAACTACCATAAGACCAAAGAAAAACACTGTACTTCAGTGAAAAAAGTTTGACAAACTAGTGTGCTTTCTCAAGGGGCTTAGTTTTGATGTAACAAGAGAGAGCGTGGAGGCAAACTAGCCATATGGGCACCATCAGCACACTGAATCCAAAATATGCTCCTTCAAAGTTCCCCAAAATAATAAACTATGCCTCTTTCCTTTTCCTTTCTTTCCTTTCTTATCAACTCTTTCCAGATAAAATTGAAAGATTGCCTATTCAAACATAGGTAAGATATCATTATCACATTTTCAGAACTAATACTTGCTGTTGAGATTTCAGAAAGAATGTATCTAGCTGTCTTCTGATAAGCAGATTGAATAACACAACTAATACCTTGCATTTTGAAGTAATTATAAGGAATGCAACGTCAAAAATACACAATAGTGGGAAATTGCAGGCACACCATAGAATAGATTAACAAATTTCATTCCTTGATAATCATCATGAGACCTTCAAAATGACAACTCAAGCTCAGGTGATCAAAGATATTATTAGAACATACGTGATGTAAAGAAGTAAACATGAAAGAATAATAATCTCATGAAAAATTGAAGAAAGTAAAATAAAACTATAACAATTAGGCATTAGAATTACTTGCAGTATGCAAAATTTCAAGTTCAAAGGTGGCACTCGCTGACCAATTGCAACATCACAGTACATGCAAAAAGAAGGAATCACAAGGAAAATACATATAATCCAGAATCTTACTTGGGGAGTCGATAGAACGTCAGAGTCATGTTCACTCAGCCTTGGAAGCAACAATATGAAGTATACCATCCAAAATTGTTCATCTCCCATGTAGTTGTGAAGACTAAGCCTCAGACTTGTAAAGCCAGGAATAATTCGTTCAATAGTTGAAGCATGTTCTCTCTGAGCATCAGACATTCTGAAATCTGCAACAGATAAGAAAACAATTATTTGGTGCAGTGTAATGAAAAATAGACACCAGCTAGAGATAGCCACTTTAGGCACCTCTCCACTTAAGTCGGAAAAAACGGGACAAGCATTTCATGAAAAATTGGGATTCACAAAGCAAAACAGTTCAGCATTGTTAGTAAGCAGAAATTCTCATTTACTTTTGTATCCAGTGAAAGCACAGGTGACAGCAAGCAAGGAGCAAAAAGACATTTAAAAGCACAGGCACTGGGAGGTGAATTCATCCACATCCATAAACTAATAGTATGCTTGCAGATAATGAGGGAATGGGAAGAGAGAAGAGTCCTTTACACCCAGATGATACCCTTGCTTCTAATGCCGCAAAGTTAAAGGAGACTACGTATTTCCAACTGAAGAGCACATATCTTCAATCTCCATCAGGAGAGTAGCCATTAAACAAAATGATGCCTGCCAATAGAAGATTCAGGCAAAGCAACAAAGGCATATTTGGTCGGCACAACCACTAATAACCCCTGCATATCACTTCATATAGATATTTGTCTTTCACGATGTTCAAAACCATGAAGTGATCAAAAAGCTTCGAGTTATGAACTTTCATGCAGTACAAATCGTAGGCTACAGAGGTGCCCCGCGGCCAACTTTGGCCAGTTTAGTCCTAGAAAAAGTAACAATGCCGGGACGATACACCACAAAATATCGATTTACTTTGTTTAGAGGTAAAATATACACACTCGAGTGAGCTAATACAAAGTAGTCCAATACAATAATTTTCTCAACAAACCATCATAAGAGCACAGCACATTAAACAACTCAACTTTTTTAATTTCCACTGACAGCCCAGTAAAAGAAAACAGTAAAAAAAGGGGGAAAGAATTAATAAAGTTACCTTGATCATCTAGGGACAAGGGAAAATCATTCCAGCACTCAGGCCGCCCTGAAATCTCTCTAACAAACCCAACAACTTCCTCCGTAATCCCTGCCACCTCATCCTCGCCGTCTTCATCCTCCTCCTCCTCCTCCTCACCGTTATTTTTGAACTGTAAGAAACCGGAAGTGAATTTTGAGAAGCCGCTAACCGCCTTGTTACTGGAGAGCAAAGACAAGCCGCTCTTCAAGCTCCCGCCGATCTCCGCGAGATCGTTCCGGATTCCGATGAGCGCCTGCGAAGACGGCCCCGGCTGGGACGGCGCTTCGGCGGCGGAAGACGGCTGAGACGAGGACGACAAAGTAGTAGTAGTAGTAGTAGTAGGGGGAGGGGCGAGGAAGTTGGCGACGCCGCGGAGCTGGCGGCCGATGGACTGGCCGATGGCCGACAGGTCGTCTTTGACCGGCGACGACGGTGATGAAGCGGGCGAGGAAGTGGAAGAACCTGGATCGTTGGATTGGAGAGAACCGAAGAACCAAGACATTGCTTGCTTTGATGAAAAATTTCGCGTGATTGTGTTGTTTGTTTGTGGTTTTATTGAATTGGAGAGGATGATATTTGTAGAGAGAACATTTGATTTTAATTTTATTTTTTGTGTGTGTTTCTTTTTTGATTTGGTTTTTGGGTTTTGTATTACTACTTAGTAAGTAGTAGTAAGCTTAACTTTTGTGTTTGTTGAAGTTGGGTGCAGTTAAATCTCTTGCTTTATATAGGTAACTGAGTGGTGGTGTGGTTTGGTCATGACTCATGCCACGTCTTTTACATTTTATTAATAATAATAATTCCCTAATTTGATGCAGATTAGAGTTTGATTAATGTTCGGATTTAGTTTAGAAGCTTAATAATGACTCTAATTGACTCCTCCATAATTATAGATCTTTATCTATCTATCATACTAGTCCTTGGATTGGGGGAGTTTTTCGAAATTTGAACTACTATTTTAAAATAAACAGAAGAAGCTATCACATGAATGCCTTGGACAAATTATCATGGAGCAATTTTAGATGGTTTAAAACCTTAATTTTTTTTCATTAATTTTTCTTGTGAGGCAAGTATGATGGATGGTGGATAATATGGTCTACTATGGAGCAAATTGACGTGGAGACACCGTAAGTCTTACATTGTTTAGTTTGTTGTTGTGTGCATTTGTTATATGGCATTCTGGGATACCAGTCACCGTTTTTGTGGTAATGGCGTTTGCTTCTCCTTCCGTTTTGTCCCCATAGTCTGCAAAGCAAAAATCTATACAATCATGACATACACGATATTTCTCAATGCAATAAAAGGATTAGGTCTGCAACTTAAATTGAAAGACGATGTCCATATCGTCAAATTAATACTAAGCATGAGTAGTACTAGTAGGAATCCATCTACTTCTCTAATTATTGTGATGCTGAGGCCAAAAATTGTGATGCTTTTTATGCCATGTGAGGCCAAAAAAATTCTACTTAAAGAGACAAATGGCAGGCATGGTGTGTTCTGTGGCGAAGTATGATGAATTGATGATAAATAACTTGGCACATCACTGCCAATCTCAGCTTCCTGTGCCATATTGAATGCAAAAGTTTCCACCTAAAAGAGACAAAAGTGATGGCATAGTCTGGCAAATGATGATGCATTGCCCATTGGGAGTTGGCACATCACTGCCACTCTCATTTCATTGTCAACCCTGCCTTCCTCCTCTCTATCTTAGCCCCAAAGAAAGGTGTAAAACGCATACTACAAGTATTGAGGGGAATCCATTTCTTTACCTAAATGCCACATAGCCCCACCAGGTACCAACCCTCTCTGTCAACAAATGTTGGTGACAAGAAGCCACAATGCTGACATGGTACGGTACTGACAGTATCTGTGTGGTTAATCATATCAGGTGTTATCAACATACAAGGATTAAAAAGGGGAACTATTCATTGGTCAAACTCAACACAGAAAATCTATGTAGGTGAGGGAAGTGATCTCATTGTCGCAGAGAACAAGAGAAAGCCAGGCATTAGTCAACTGCAACAAGGAAGAGTCTCAAGGAGGATTCATATGTCACAAGTTAAAGCTGACCCTGAAGCAAGCAACAATAGATGGAAAACCAGTAACAAAAAAGCAAACAACCTTGTTGCAGCAACCACATCGTTATACACAAATCAAACCTGATGTTGCTTCATTACATAAGCGTTGGTAATAGCCATGATATTACATATAATTTCTCTCAAGTGTGAAGAAATCTTGACAGGACAAAAAATGGACAAGATATGAGATTCCTGCTATAAAAGACATCAACAAACTGAGCAGGTCTGTAAGGAAAGAATTTATAGAGGTTGCATTATTTGCTAGCCTTCATTAATGTCAATAATGACTTGATCAAACCCCTTTGCCCGTGCTAATTATTAAAGAATGTCGTTCTACCTCGCTACTGGACATACACAACATATGGTACACAGCTGCGCCGAGTCTTCAGGCCATCGTCCCATTCTCAACTTTCAAAGCCGGCCAAACTCTCAATGCTTTTTCTTTCCAGAGTTTCCAGATAAAAAGAATGTATTCTTCTTCGTGTAAATCATCTAAATAAGACCTGAATATGGATTGTAGGGTTGGACAGGTTGCATGCCTGATCCATAAGGATGGTAGGGAGCAGGTCCATAAGGATTGCCAAAAGGATTTGGAGCCTGCTGCTGCTGCTGCTGCTGCTGTTGTAGGCCCATCATCATCATTTGTTGTTGCTGATGCTGCTGCTGCTGCTGCTGCAACATGTAAGCTTGATGTTGTTGGTTGGCCATTGCTGCCATGTGCACTGAATGTGGTGCCGCCATTCCGTTGGAGGCATAGAAAGCATCATGTGTGACCGGTTGCATCATGGGACCGGCCATCTGGGATTGCTCCCATGGATTGTAGCTCACTGGTTGACTGCTTCTTCTAATAGCATCATCGTATAAACTGTCCAATGTAAGTTTATCTAGCCCTCCAGCCTTCAAGAAACACAAATGAAGAGGGTCAGATAAATAGAGCGAAGCATATTTTTATGCAGTTGAAAAGGCTAAATATATGACTTGGGGAACAGAAATCCATATGAGCACCAGTTTGCTTGCAGCTGCGGCATTCTCATTTGAACTTGGAGCAGTAACAAGTGCTAGTTCCCAACCTGTAGTTCCGTTTGCTTGACTTGAGAAAGTGGTACTTGGCTGGTCAGCTGCAGCAACAGAAACCATTATTCCATAAAATCTATTTCCAATTTTCCACAATATAAAACATATAAATTCTAATAACAATAATGTTCTTAGTCTTTTCTAAATATTTGTGTTCCTATTCTTCAAAGTACTAATTTCAGCTGCTAAATTACAAGGAACAGTCAGCATACATTTTAATTTCAATTTGTTTAAAACCAAAATCAAGGGGGAAAAAAATCAACTTTTGAACCACATTTCAACTGCATGGACAATTATACCATCAGAAAAGAACTTACCAACTGGAACAATAGCCAGAGCCAGGGCATTTTTCTCATCTAGTTCTGTGGCAATTGGAGAAGGATCATCCAAACCCTATAACAAAATTAGGGAAAAGAGGAACTCGTAAATAAACTTAAGATGTTGAGAATTATCCCCTTCGGAACCAAATGTCTAGAAGATTACCAATAAATCAGGTGGTTCAACAACAGGCGCTTCTGCTTTTACTGGTTCAGCAGGTGGTGGTGATGGAGGTCGTTCCTCCTTAACCTCTGGCTCCTTTTTGTCCTCTATGGCTAAGATTTCCTTGGGGGCATCTTTATTGTCGACCTACATGGTTGAAACTTGCAAGGTCAGAGATCCTAACTGCAGATTCAAGAGAAAAGAAATAGCATACTCCACAAAGTGAAAGTCACATGATATCATATGGAAACAGTAACATAAGCAAAACCATTATTAGACTAAACCAGTATCAGACTGTCGCATATAGCAAATGTCACAAATAAAGTTGACAAGAGAGACACCATTAAACCTAATTGAGTATAAAAGTCAAAGATTAGTGAAACATTGCCTTCTGTAGTAGCCAAGGACATTTGCGTTGATAAAATAGAAGATCCGGCATAAACAAGCAAACACAGCATGTGCATCTCAGGATAAGACCAATTTGAGAAAGTATTTATGGGTACACCATAGGCATATTATCCCAAACATTTTTCTGCTACTCTGTTTTTCTTAGCCACCAATTCAATGCAACTCCATTAGAGAGAGCAGACTCGTATTACCTGACTCTTGCGAGCTGGTGACGTCCTACCAGCATCTCGAACATAATCTTCCATGGTTTGAAGGAATGATGCCGGGGGCTACATTTTGGAAAAGGAGGAAAAAAAATAAAGAAATGTACAGAACAAGATAAATAAAAATTTCTCCAACGAGAAAAGACATGAGTCTGAACCTGTTCAATCTTGAAAAACTTCTCTCCACGTCCAATATCCATACTTTTACATATCTCATAAAACTCTGAGAGTCTCTCTGCCTGGATGCACACAGAAAATTTTCACGCCTGCACTAAAGAAAATTCTAATGTAATCTGCAAACTCCGAAAAAGATAATACCTGCTGACACGCCCTCCTATATATTTCCAGACCCCTCAAAGCATCAGAACGTTGCATCTCAAAGAACTGTCAAGATAACAGCAAGTATATTACATTTCCAGCACCTTCATTCTGATATGAAAATAGAAAAGCAATGCCTACCTTGTCAGCCAGATTGGCGGTACCATCGCTTATAGCTTGATATATTTTAATGCTTTCCATGGCAACCTTATGAATGACAACGAGAAAATGGTAAAAACAAATGATTATAACCTCACATATATCCAGCACAAATAAAGACAAGAAAGATCCACAAACTCCCGCTCACCAGTGTTAATGCTAAGTGAATGACAAAGTTATGAACTGATGCCCCTTCTGGCTGCACACAAAAAGAACATTCATGTTTCCGTCAAAACAAGGACAACGAATTCCTTACTGACTACAGGCTGATTGTGGTGAAACCAAACTCATTATTCTCAGCGAACAATGACATGCGACTAAAATTAGCATAAAAGGCACAAAAATAAGTTAAAGTGTATAACCAACAATCACCTGACAAGCAAGAACTCGGAAAAGAAGCTGTTGCAGAGCAGGCAACTGCTCCAGCAATTCAGCAGTGTCCAGATCTTTGGTCCTCTGCATCACAAGATTTATGAATGAATCTTTGGTCTGCCTTTTATTGAAACAAATTACAAATTTAGTAGACAAATATATATGCTATTCAAGGATGAAGCTCACATAACAATTTCACCAAACCCAAAGATAAACCCAAAGAACTTCCAAGTACAGTTACTTGTGAGAAGTAGGATATCAGTAAGGAAAAGAATGGTTAATATGACAGAAAACATTCACTGGAGCAATAATAAGGCTTCAGGCCAGCCCAATGCATATCCATGTAACTTTGTGTTGAGTCCATGAGAAATTTGATCCAGTAAATGGCACAGGCCACAAAGAATAAAATATAATGTTTTGCCTCCCTCCAGTAAATAATAGGTGAAAAGAGCGTTAAGAGGAAAGGAACTATTCTTACAGGTCTTTCTGTCTCAACATCATACTTCAGAACTCGAAAGCATTCCAATCTCTCCTCCAAATATAAGGCATAAGTGCGAACCCAGGCAGAATAATCCCATGCTGCCAAGCCCAGAAAACAAAAACTTCAAAATTCCATAAACAATCATCTTACAAGAACAATTATTCTTTCATGGAAAATAGGATACCATGTGGACTGGAATCATCTTTGAAATGGGACATGTTAAGCATATGAGTTCTGCTTCTTCCATAATTTATGAGTTCTTCATGAAACGTAGGGTCCACTTCCCTCAACGCCCGATGAATAACAATTAAAGTTTTCAAAGCAACCTAAGAATAGACAATGAGTCACAGCAGAATGAATGAACTATATAAAAAACGACAGGAAATCAAAGAACAACAGTTCTGAATAAGAACTCCACATATAAGTTCATGGAAGAAGCAGGGGAGAAACTTTTTTGCTGCTTTCTTCTCTTCAAATTAGTTTAAAAAGTGTCATCACTCCAAAGTGTATAGGAGACTAAAACTCAATTAATTTGCCTAAACATCATTATTTGTCTGCAGCCTATTGTAATGATTGCAAATACCAACATGAGCACAAGCATCATAGGGTTGGCTGTACTTAACTTAATCCCAGTTCACACAGGAATTCATAGGACATAATCAGCAGCACAAACACATTTTAAGGCTCCTAAAAGCATACTGAATTTTCCAACATTTTGTGCAGAACCAAGGCACAAAAACTACATTGTCATTAGTTCCAGCTGAATAAAAATTATTTCAAGCATCATGGTTAACCAATCACAAATATTAGTACGATTCATGCACCTACCGCCCAATTATGTGTCCTTGACAACCGTCTGGCAAGAGCGTGGATGCAGTATGCTACATCAGCCCGTGGCCTGGTTGCTGAGATGGCAGCGAAAATAGCTGAAAAATGAAATACAACTAGTTAGATGAAGGTTCTCAATATAGCAAATCCAAATTGATGATAATACCAAATATGCCATCGATTCCTGGCTAGGAAACAAGAAAGTAAATGGTCCGGAAGCACTCACTTCTGATATGCTTTTCCTTTGCTGGTCGCTCAACATGATTTGTAGCCCGAACTATGGCAATATCCAACTCCTGCAAATTTGTTTATGAAAAAGAAACAAAGATCAAAATATAGACTCCAATAAGAATTACCACAATTAAGACTAAATAGGAAATGAAACTACTAGTATTACCTTGTAATCACTGTTGACTTTAGCCAACGAGACAGTGGTGGTATCCTTGAGGGATCCAAGTACTTTCCTAAGACTGCTCTGTGTTCCACCTCCAGACATTGTCTCTCCCTCTCAGTCACAGAATTCTGCAAATACCCATGAACGATCAGTTGTATTTCAAATAGATATCCCATCGCTCCCCTCAACAAACAACACGATTTGACTCCTGACAATAACAGAAACATAATCTACACCCTCAAAGTCTCATGAACAAGGGAGTGAGCTGATAAATGGAGCTCATAGAACTTCCAAGAATTTAGATCCAAATCAAATACCTATGCATCACTAGCAACATCAGAAATCAGCAAGAATCAGAGATAGATCAGCTGATCCTGAGTCACGGTCAATACTCAATATAAAAATAAAAGAAAAAGGAATACAAAAGAAATCAGCAGAAAACATAGAAGAGGAGAAGAGGGAAAACAATCACCCCACCCCATAAGGAAGAACATCCCAATACAAACATAAATGACACCAGAACCAGCATACTTACCTATTCACAAAGAAGAATAGAACAGAACACTATAGGCTATAGAGCTAAGAGATTTAGAAAAAGAAAAAAAGCTAATAACCCACCTTTGACTTAGCAACCAAAACAAGAAAGAAAGATCTAAAACCCCGGACAGGAATTCAAGAATTGGGTTAGACGTAAAAAGCTTACACAATGCATGTTGAACACAAAAAGGGAAGAATATATACATCAAAAGAAGGGTGTGATTGGATTGGTTACCTGAGGTTGAATTTGTTGCGAAAGAGAGAGAGAGGTAAATACAAGGAAGGAGAGAAGAAGCAACCGTGGGTGTGGTTAGAAACTACAAAGTGGACAAACAAAAAGAAAAAGTCGACAAAAAATGATAGAGATTGAGTTGTATGTAGTTTGTGTGAGTCTGAGTTTGGTTTGGTTGGCTCGTCGGCGTCGTTGAATTTGTTACCTTTTTTATATATGAAAAATAAAAATCAATTCTTGCTAATGGGTTTCTATTTTTAACACATATATTCCATCTCTCTCTCTCTCTCTACATTCCTCCATGGATGGATATATATATCTCTCTACACTACTACATGTATTGCCAGCCAGCCAGCACTTTTTTTTTTAAAGTGTTAGTTTCAAAATCACAGTCGGTTTATTTTGTTGGGTTCCTAGCTCCCTTCAGTTCCTCCTCGTGTCAGAAATACGGCATTGTAAGAAACCTTGTACTTTACTGTCCTAACAAAGGTTGGTTAGTTAGTTTAGTTGTTTGTGGTAATAAAAAGAAAATAAATATATATATCTTCCCTCTGATACTCTGCATTCTTTCCTTTTCCATCTTCTATTCTTCTCCACAATTTCCTCCCAAGTCCTGCTGGATGCCACCTCACAAAATAACAGAGATTTTGCAATCTTTTATTGTTGCTTTTTCTTATCATCTGTTTTATTCTTTTTTTGTTTTGCCCTGAAACTGTTTTTTTCTTTTTTTTCTCTCTTTTTGCCCTTTTTCAGCCAGAAACTGTTCTCCTTGATTACTACAATAAGGGAAGCATACCGCGTTCCCTGATTCTAGGGTGACAAGATTTTTTAGCCAAAAAAAAAAAGGGTGACAAGATTTTGAATTCCTCGAAAATAATTTCTATAAATAATGTAGAGCAGTTTCCTTCTTTTCGGAGAAGGTTGTTGACTTGTTGAAATTGTAAAAACAATTAGAAGAGGTGGCCGTGTTTGATTTTTTTTTTTGTAGAAAACAATTGAATCCAAATTTTGGAAAAGTTTATACATGAGAAAAAGGTTTAATGATATTATTCTCGGTACAAAATAGATTAATTGCAAGCGGTAAAATAAATGTAAAAAAATATGGATGGAAAGAATTGGATCGGTTGATCATAGTTTGGCTTTATTTTCCTGCTTAATACATCTGTATGTTTCCGCAAGTTGTAATTAAATATAATTAACTAATTTTGGAATTATTATCCAAAAAGATGTCGGCGTGATTCATCCAATGATTATTAAAAAATGTATGCCGATGAGGACTGAACTCTAAAAAATTTACAAGAGGCCATTTTCTTATTACAGTGGTTAAACCAGTGATGTCGCCAAAGAACGTTTGTACATTAAATTTGACATATTTCATCTAGACCAACAACTTTGACATATTTCATCAACGTGACCCCAAAAACTGTTTCAGGGCATAGAATTCTAGAATAGAGAGTCAAACTTTGATAGTTTGAATGCATACTTCATCAATTCATTGATCAAGTTAGGATGTAGCTTTTTTTGCCCCTTTTCAAATCAAAATTTAGGATGTAGCTTGAGAACTACTCTTAACTAAAGGGGTTAATACTTGATACTATCTTTGTTTCTATCATCACAAGAAAATAGGGAGTTATTAACATGAGAAATAGATGTGGCTGCTGAAATGAAAAGACACCAATTTTTTTTTTGGTCGAAACCGGGAAGTATATTAAAAATATACGTGAGCTGGGTACATGGTTAGAAGTCGGTAGCTCAAATCGACTCCTATCTTATACAAGAGACGTGCTGATAGCAATACAGAACCAACATGAGAATATATCAACATCCCGATGTGCGGGACAGGAAAATCATCCAACATACAGAACATCACATTATAATGACTGATGAAACAAGGACCAGGGTAGTGTGGTCAGCGAGGATGGAAAGTATCCGGCGGTTGGTCCCCTGCTACACTCGAGCTGGAAGCACCTGGAGAGAAGACCATACGATGGTCGTCTTCTGTAAGAACCACCGCCGTATGATTTTGGTGTTTACGGGTTCGCGGAGGGGCTGGGTGGATAAAATTGTTGGAAACAACAGGGTAATTGGCATTGGGAGGAACTGGGGAGTTGACAGGTCCGGTGGAAGATTGGACAATATCTATGTTGGGCGGGAAGGTGCTGACATTAGAAACATCTTGGAGGGATTGACGCTTAGGGGTATCTTTGGAGATGAGCTTTGAGAGTTTTAGAGGTTGGGATTTTTTGGTGGTCTGTTTGGCGAGTCGGGTAGCAAGTTTACTTTTGGACCTTTTGAGGGAACCTTCTCCGATAAAATCTTGAAGTGTAGGTAGGTCAGGGGTAGGTTCAGGCTGGTCTTGGTTGTCGCTGACGGTTGGTTGTGGCGGAGGGGGGGCAATGGCATGGGTTGGCACTGTGGGAGCAATGGGTTGTGTCTGCGCCATTGGGGTAGGTGTGGTTGCGCCGGGGGTCGGCACGGCCGGTGGCTCCTCCGAGCGAGCACTCTCCAGGATATGAAACCTATTGGTTGCATTTCTGGTATGGGGGACTATGGGGGGAACCGAGGGGCTGGTGAACGGACGTCGAGTGAAGCGGTTAGTCCTCCGGGGGACATTCATCCATTCCCCCCTCCCATTAGTTGCCACGGTGGCCGACATCCCTGCAGACATTGTGGGTGCAGCTGGGGGCATTGTCTCGCCTTTCTGAACCTGTGGAGCTTCCGGACAAGCTAAAATACTATGATCCAAATGACCACAAATATAGCATATGTTATGCAACCCTTCATAGCCAACCTTTATGGGTTCGCCTTCCAGGTGCACTGTACCTTGAAGAGGCTTGGTCAAATCCAGACATACAGCGACTCTAGCAAATTTAGCTCGACTGGGGTTAGAAGAATTACCGTCGAGCTTAATCGTTCGGCCCACCATGTTTCCGAGTTGTCTGAGAATCCTGGAATGGTACCGGTTCGTCGGAAAGTCTGGGAACTGGACCCATGTCACGATCGAGTCGATTTTCCCTGTGGAAGCTCGGAAATTGGGGGACCATGGTTGCACACTCAGCACATTCCCGTAGATCATCCAGGGACCATCAGTCAAGGCGTGAATGAAGTCTTGGGGTGCCCAGAATCTCACCAAGTAGAAATTATTTTCGAGGTCTAAAATTTTGAACGCCCCGGTTGGCTTCCAAAGGGTTTGCAATTGGGTGTGGAGGGCCTTGTAGCCGATGGCTCTCCCATACAGTTTGACCACTACGGCATTCTCCCATTGTTTATCTAAGCGAGCTTTGAACAGCTCGGATAACTCCAGGTTAGGCACGCCTGCAATATGGGACACAATCAGATCACCGTCCTTGTACTCGGCTTCGCCTTCGATTTCCCAATGGTCTGATTGGTACAAAGGATTAGGCCCGCCAAAGAGAGAGTCTCGGTACGTAGGCCTGGCTGCCTCCATGAGCACATCTGGGTCGGCAGTCTTTGAGTTCTCCTGGTCGGTTTGAGGCAGTGACGGGAGCTCAGGCAAGCCTGGGGTCGCGGCAGTTAAGGTCGGGCGCTCTAGCTCCTGGACCATTGGTGGTCCGTGCTGTACGGTTGGGGACGAGGGAGGGTCAGGAACAAAGGGGCCGGTGGTAGAGTCTGGTGGAGAAGCTCCGGTCTGTCGGAACAGGGGGGGTGAGGATGGCCGGAGCCTGTCTCCTGTGGGAGGAGAGGCAGCCACTTCACGGGATCGGGACCGTCGGCGGTGAGCGGGACTGGAGGTCACTCTTTGGGGTCGGGAGTTGCGACCAGTAGGGAGGACAGCTGTCGTCAGGGCCTCCGGTGGTTCGTCCATGGCTGCGACGGCCGAAGAGTGGGAGAGAGAGGGTGGCACGCGCGCCAGAGGCGCGGCGTGTGGCGGCTCGCTTGTCTTCAACCTCGATCTGGTGCTGCAGGCCTGTCGTTGTGGAGACTCGGTGGATGGGACTGGTTGCGAGGCGTCACACCGGGGGAAGTTGGGCTCCTCACGCCATGCTCTACCTCGCCGGAGATGGTGGTGGAGATTGGAAATGGTGTCGCTGGTTCTTTCTTTTCTACTGTAGCTCACTGTTGATGACAGAGAGAAAACGTGTCAAAAGGTAGCCAGTTTGAAAAGACACCAATTTTGAATTCTGCTAATCTTTGTTTTGGACAACCATTAGAAAACAAATCTCGGTTTTCAACTTACTTTCGGTTCTAATCTTGGACAATATCACAAAAGTTGGGGTTTTTAACTTTTTACTTTCGGTTCTACCGTACAGTTTGCTTCTTTAATGTCAGCTTAAGATTTTAAGCCTTTTGATCAAAAAGATTTTAAGCCTTGAACTATTCAACATTTTGGTTTTGGTGGGCGCATTTATCCTATCTAGTCCATAATGTAGTCATTCTACATGAATAAGACCCGTGGAAACTTATTAGACATTGGAAATTTTGTATCTTAATTTTGACTAGTCTTTGTGTGCCTGAATACTATTATTTTGGATGAGTCTAAATTTATGAATCAATATCTAGTATGTAAATAGTGGGAATGGCGGAATTGGAATTTTGAATTGCATAAAGTTTCTAGAGAAGTGATTGCCGTAATTGATAATTTCTTAAAAGAAAAAAAAGACGTCAACGAAGCATTCTAGAACGTAGAAACATATATGAAAAAGAAACCCCATAGAGGACTTTGACTCGTATCCTTTGAATTTTTTTTTTTTTTCTCGTAGCAAGCAATGATGATAGAGTGGACTTTTTTCTCAATAATAAACAAGTGTGGGAATCTATTTATCTATTCATTTTTGTTTTCTTTTTGATTGCGGTGCAAATGTTTAATTTTCTCCTAATCTTTTTTTTTTTTTTGCTATATATGCAAATGTTTTCGCTATATACCCCCCTAATCTTGATACAGCAACAGAGATCGATCAAAGAGAAATACAGAAAAAGGGGAATCATCACATCATAGTTGGTACCACGTGGAACACAGCTCTACTAGCCAGCGGTGAGATTCCACTTGAACTTATGTGCAAGTGTAAGCCACCCATAAAAGACCAGAAAATATAAACATCACACATACCAGTATATCATGAACAAAAATTATAAGGTATTATACTTTACCTGAAAAAAGGAAGAACACAGCTATTTAACTTTACGGGGTCTTCCTATATATATAAAAGAAATAATAAAAAAAAAACACCAATGGACTTATAGCTCATTGCACTCTTATGTACAAAAGAGGTGAGGTCTTCAAATATCAACAGTGTAAGTTTGCAGAAGGTGACGGTGATGCAGCCTGGTCTGGCAATTAATCCGCAATCAACTTATTAGAAAAATGGGTGAATCGTAGGATCTCATTTTTTTGGAAAGTACATGCAAGATTTTTGCCTATATATATACTATCTTTACTTCATGATTTGCAAGCAAGTACCCGGCTACGTACTGAATTTGTTACTGTGAATTTGTTGCTAGAAAAGTGTCCTCTCCAACACCTGGAGACCACCTTTTGTGCTTATTGTTTTATATATAGGATTTAGTACTACTACATCTACGTGAGCAACATCGATTGAATGATTTTTTTTTGTTTAAGTTGAGTTTTCCTGTTTGTATATCTAATCTCTGAATAAATATTTAAGGCTACGTACGGCACCTGCACTAGGGTTACCGCACATGGCGACTTGAATGCGAGAAAGTACGGAAACAAAACATGGCTCATTTCAATTATTTTTTTAAAACATGTACAGATGTACTGCTATACATTTTATTGCCAGAAAAGTTAGGAGTATATTACTTGAAAGAGTTTTTTTTTTAAAAAAATATTCAAACCACAAATTAGATGCATATGAACACTACCCTGCAACCAAAATTCATAAGCACCTGTGAACTTTGACAATGCCATGAAAATATATATATTTCTGCTCGATACATAGGCTTGGCAAATAGGGCAGTAGATCTATTTGCTAAAAATGTCTTTTTACATGCAGTTAATGAAGATATTTTTGATGTTTTTTTAAAAAAGGGGTACACTATTTATTTTTTTTTAAAAAAATGCGTTGGGATTTGAAAATGCTTTTCGCTCATAGTTGAGAATTTGAGATCATCTATGAATTACTATTTTTTTTACTACTGGTATAAAAGAAGATCGGAGATGCAGTGTACGATCATTAATTATTGTACTAATTAATTATTGTTATGATAAGTGCAGGCAGCTAAATCTTGTTCACCTATCTTTGTTAATTTTAAATGGTGGAGCTATCAGGGGAGCACCTTTCAATGTTTAAGAAAGATTCTTTTTAGAGAACCAATTAGTAATAGTATATCCATCGTAGCTGACATGGTAAAGCACTGAGGTTGGAATTTGGAAATAGTACTACTTTGGGAGTAAAGACGACAAAAGTTAACCAACACAGGAACTAGATTGCCCATATGTAAGCTAGGTGGCAATTATTTGCATCTTTTTTTGCTAGCTTTAGTTTGGCAAAGCTTAACATTTCAAATTCTGGACAACACCTAACTTAATTCGGTCCTGCTGGACCATTTTGCACGAGGTCCTGTTAACCTTAATGCATGCACAACTCCCAAACCATCTTTCTTTCAACGAATTTATATAGACAAATGCATTTTAGCTACTAACTTGAAAGTTAAGAAACCCTAATAATGCTAGTCTTACTCTCCCCAAAAGCTAATCACGTCACTGATTTTTTTGCTCCAAATTAACGTCTGGAAGAGATTAAGAGTTGGAGAGTAAGATTTATAATTTTTCATTGTCTTAAAAAAAAGATCTATAATTTTTTTATTGCAAATGACGTGAAAAACTTATTCAAATTGCGAGTGAGCACTGAACATATATGCACTTTTACTAGATTAATTACTTCAACTTTCTTCGCTTGCATTGATTCCTAGTTTTTTTCATTTTCCCTCTTTCTCAAACACCAAGAAGTTGTATCCCCTTTTTTTGAAAAATCAAATTCTAAACGAACCATTCTCGACAAATTGTGAGTATTGGGCCCAAGCCCACGTAGCAGGGCTCCTCTGTTTGACTCCCTAAATATAGCAAAGTGAAAATTCTCAACAGAGATTCCCAACCCATCTACCGCACGCAATTTAGGGCAGCCTTCAAATAATGTCAGGTAATCATCAAATTTGTTATAAAAATGTAGATAAAATGTGGATGTCCCTGCTACATATTTTGTACTGAGTACTGAATGAAAATAAGAATGAATAACGAGCTTCATCTCCTGCTATGTTCTTCTTCCTCATCTTTCTCACCTGTTTTCTTCATGATAAATTCCTATTAAATACTTTATTTATAACACGTTATCAGTACGATCGTCCTAGCCAGAGCATGAAACCAGTGCAGAAAAGAGAAAAAAAAGGAACCAGAACCGTGAACAGTGTGTCACCTCAAAGGTCTCCTCTAGTTACTGTTCAACCGAAAGAGATTCGCGCCGCCTCTCGTCTCACCACCACCACCAGTCTCATCGTCGCGCCGTCGCCGACCTGCCACTGCTTTTCCTGTCCTCTGCCGCCATCGTACGCGCCGCCAAGAGGTGATAACCCGACGAGCGACCCATCGGACCCGTCAGATCCACCTCCCCTGCTCGCGACAAGCAACCACCTGCAACCAGCAGCCGCCGCCGTCCTTCTCCTCGCGTCGCTTGCACGCCGTGAGCAACCGTCGCCTCAGACCGTCGCCGCATTGCCGTTGCAGCCGAACCGAGACGACCACCTGCAGCCACCAGCGACTCACCTCCTGTCGTCCACCTGCACGGCCGCCGCCTCGCCGTCCTCTGCGTCGCCTCTTGCTCGCCTCCTTCCTCGCGAGCGCCGCTGCCCACGAACTGAACAAGGTAAGCTGAAGGTTGAAGACGACCCGACCGGGTCGTGAGTTGGGTCGAGTTGACCCGCGTATGGATGGGCTGGAGGAGCTTGGGTCTGGGCTCGGGTGCTGGGCTGGCTGGCTGGGGTTTCTACACGGGCCTGCGCCTAACCTGGGCTGGGCACTGTTCAAGGTCTGGACTGGCAGGCCCAGTCAGGATTAAAAAAAAAAGGAGAAAAATAATATAATTCTAGAAAATATAATATGGGAAAATAATAATTATTATCATGGAAATAATTTTTTGAGAAAAAGGGATATTATCAAAGTATATGTCCGGTATAATTATGGTATATTGTTTTGACACATGGCATTAAATTGTGAATGATAATAATAATGGTAAATTAATCCGAGACATAACTGAGCTGGATTAGTATTTTAATCTACAACATATCATTTGCAAATCAATTTTTGTGCATCTTATGTGATCATGTTATATTATTTTTGAAGCGCCCCGACCCGTATTTACCGTACAGGGTAAATACGTGTCAGAACTGTTCTTACTATAGTAGCAAACAGTACATACAATATAAAATACAATACAAGCAATCCCCATATACAATATTCTTCACCCAATCCCGAGACCATTATTCAAGCCATTTCACTCCAATCTACTCAACAACAGAGGACATAGGATACAACAATATAATACAACAACAGCAGCAATAACACCATAGAAAGACAAGCAGCGGAAGACTTAGAATGAGATGCAGCGGAGGTATGGATCCGGAGTCAGGTGGAGAAGAAAGCAGCAGCCATCGTACATCTTACCTGAACTACGAAGCAACCAAACCTACGGGATGAAACCCCGCAGGCGAGGGGTGAGTCCGAAGTGCTCACCGACGAAGGATAAACAGTGATTTGCAAGCAACCGTAATACAGTAAAGCAAACACAAGCAAAACAACAGCACATCTCAAATAAGACTGAGCCAAGACCAAAAGAATACTTAACATAATTTCCAATTTTATTCTCCGGGCCCCGTCATTGGACAAGCTAGGGTCGTACCAGGTTATCAATTAATTCCGGAAGCTAGGTCGGAGAGAACCATACCATTCCTACCATACTGGGACCACGTCCCACAACCGGATATTTGGTATATCCAAACCACTGGGTATTCGGTATACCCCAACCACAGGCATCAACATGCCAACCGGATATTCGGTATATCCGAACCACTGGGTATTTGGTATACCCCAACCACAGGCATCAACATGCCAACCAAATCAAATAACCAAACCAAATAACCGACCTTAGCATCCCAAAATTAATTTTCAAACCATCGGGTCGTACCACAACTTTTCACATGACAATTATATCATTATCTCATATCAATTCCAATTTCCAATTCCATTTTCCATTTCTCAATTATCCACAGTCAATAATTCAACATCAATCTCAACACAAAATCAATATCTCAATCCAACAATCACCACAGCAATAATCACAGCAATCGATAACCAACAGTGAATATCTCAACAGTTCAATCAAACAACAAGCACACAAAGTATTACAGGAAACATAACAAAGGTTATCCATCCTCACCTAAATTATTCCAATTATACAAATATATTTGTTTATTTTATTTTTATTATTTTTCTTCATTCCAGATTTTATTTTCCCTTTTTTTTTTAACTGGGCTAGGCCCGTGAATAGTGTCAGCCAGGCCTGCACAGTACCAGGCCCAGACCCCAAGTTGAGGCCCAGGCGCAGGCCCGCGTGGCCCAGCCTAACCAAACATGAGCCCAAACCCAACATCTCCAACCCATCCACACGCGGGTCAGCCCGACCCGAGGTTGCGACCCGGTGCGTGTGGCGGGTCGTCCTCCTCTTCCGAGTTGCTCACCTTGAGCAGGAGGCGGCGGCGCGAGGTTGACGGGCGACGGCAAGCGGTAGAGCGGTGCGACGCGACGTATGGAGGCACGACCGGAGCGAGGGCTGTGGCGGCTGTGTCGATCGGCAGAGAGGAGAGAAAACGGGTGGATCCGGGCGGCTTGCTGTCGGATCCGGCGACTGCAGCGAGGGAGGAGGGACAGTATCGTGCTGCTGGTGCGTCGACGGGGAAGAGTGAAGTGTGGCGTCGGCGGTCCTGCACGTGGTGGTGGCTGCTGGTCGCGAGTAGGAGACGGAAGGAGGTGGTGCCCGGGTTCTCGGGTGGTGGCGGCGTCAGGGAAGAAAAGAAGGTGGGGGTGGTGTTTGGTGCTCCAAACGACGGCGTCTTGGAGCTTTGTGTGTGTGTTGTGTGTTTTTTTTTTATTGATTTAGTTAACTGGTTATTTTGTGAGAATGGAGGAGTACTGGGTTCTTGTGTTTTGCAGGTGAAGGTTTTGCAGGGGAAGAGAATGGTTGCAGGCAGTGAAGTTTTTTTTGCGGGGTACGGGTGTAGAGGCTGGTGATGGGTTTCCTCTGTAGGCAGCAAAATAAAACACAAGGTCACGTTCTACATAGGAGGGAGACAATCCTTCACATGCGCACAGGAGAAAGGCGGCTGCACTGTGCAGTCGTATCCCGTTCGGACCAGAAAATATCAATAATACCCCCTTGACTTATTTCTGATCCGATAATTCGAGGATAAACCTGACTTTTCTGAGGATTCCTGGACCCGGAAAATTCCAACTTTGGTCCGAAAAATCCGCAGAAAAATCCCGAGCGTGGGGTAAGAGTCGGTTTCGGATTCCGATGCATAATTTACCCTGAAATAATTACCCAAGATTATTTTTATTTGGCAAATTACTGTACAAAGCATTTTTACAGTCCCGGTAAAATGTAAATTTTTACCCGGGCTGTTACAGTCTACCCCCTTAAAAGAATTTCGTCCCGGAAATTCACTCCGAACCGGTGAAGAGATGCGGATACTAGGACCGCATGTGCTCTTCGACTTCCCATGTTGACTCGTTAGCAGAATGCTTACTCCATTTGACCTTTACCATAGGAATGGTACGGTTCCACAACTGCTGAACTTCTCGAGCAAGAATCTGTTCTAGCACTTCTGTGTAGGTGAGGTCTTCTGCCACTTCAACATCCACTGGGGCCACAATATGACTAGGGTCTGATCGGTATCTCCTCAGCATGGAAACGTGAAATACATCATGAATGCGTGATAGCTCGTCAGGCAAAGACAACCTGTAAGCTAGAGGTCCAATTCTCTCCACAATCTCATATGGCCCGATATACCTTGGACTCAGCTTTCCTCTCTTGCCAAACCTGATCACTCCTTTCCAGGGTGCAACTCTGAGAAAAACCTTCTCACCAATGTTATACTCCATCTCACGTCGGTGTCTGTCGGCATAGCTCTTCTGCCGATCCTGAGCAGCTCTCATGCACTGTCTCACCGTCTGGATCTTGTCCACTGTCTGTTGGACTAACTCTGGTCCAACGATCAATCTCATACCTTCTTCGTCCCAACATACCGGACTTCTACACTTCCTTCCATAGAGAGCCTCAAAAGGTGGCAGACCAATGCTGGAATGGTCGCCGTTGTTATATGCAAACTCTGCCAAAGGTAGGTACTTACCCCAACTCCCACTGAAGTTAAGTGCACAAGCTCTAAGCATGTCCTCCAGTGTCTGTATGGTCCTCTCAGACTGTCCATCTGTCTGAGGATGAAAAGCAGTGCTGAAGCTCAACTTGGTTCCCAAAGCAGCTTGTAAACTCTTCCAGAATCATGAGGTGAATCTGGGATCTCTGTCTGAGACTATAGACTTTGGAATCCCGTGTAGTCTCACAATCTCAGCAACATACTTACCCGCCAATGTGTCCATGGTATCAGTCTGGCGGATAGGAAGAAAATGAGCTGATTTTGTTAATCGGTCAACGATGACCCAAATAGCATCATGTTGCCTCCGAGTCATCGGTAACCCAATCACAAAATCCATAGTGATCATCTCCCACTTCCACTTCGGTATTGTCAACGATCTCATCTTGCCTGCTGGAGCCTGATGTTCGGCTTTCACCTGCTGGCAAGTAATGCATCTAGCGACATACTCTGCCACATCCTTCTTCATGCGAGGCCACCAGAAATGGCTCTTCAGGTTCTGATACTTCTTGGTGCTTCCAGGATGCATCGCATATGGTGTCATATGACCTTCTTCTAAGATCTGACTATGCAGGTTACTGACATTGGGTACGCATACCCGTTTCCCAATCATCAATGCTCCATCATCAGCTATGCGAAACTTATCTTCCTTCCCACTCCTTACTCCTTCTTTAAGCTTGACCAGGTCAGGATCTCCTTCTTGTATCTCTACTATGCACCCTCTTAGGTTGGACTTGACACTTATGTGTGCCAGTAAGACTCCTGTATCATCCACTGTCAAATCAACTCCCAACTTCCTTAACTCGATAAGTGAAAACATCGAGTAGCTAGTGGAGGCATCATCCGGTTGTCTCCGGCTCAAAGCATCAGCTACCACATTAGCCTTCCCTGGGTGATACTCAATAGTACAGTCATAATCATTAAGCAACTCAACCCAACGGCTTTGTCGCAGGTTAAGCTCCTTCTGAGTCATGATGTACTTAAGGCTCTTGTGGTCGGTGAAGATTCGGCACTTCTCTCCAAACAAGTAATGTCTCCAAATCTTCAAAGCCAAGATCACAGCTGCCATCTCAAGATCATGAGTCGGGTAATTCTTCTCATGAGTCCTTAGCTGTCTAGATGCATAAGCAATCACTCGTCCTTCTTGCATCAGTACAGCTCCTAAACCAAGTCCTGATGCATCACAAAACAACATGTACTCCACTCCTGGCTTCGGTACTGTCAGCACTGGTGCCGTGGTTAGCTTCTTCTTAAGCTCCTCAAAACTCCGTTGGCACTCCGGGCTCCAAGCAAAAGCTTGTTCTTTCCTTAATAGCTTAGTCATGGGACTGGCTAATAAGGAAAAACCTTCTATGAATCTCCGATAATACCCTGCAAGGCCAAGAAAACTCCTAACTTCTGACACATTCTTAGGAGGCTCCCACTCCAACACAGCCTTAACTTTAGCAGGATCAACCTTTATTCCATCCCCGCCTACTACATGTCCGAGGAAGGAAACTTCTCCAAGCCAAAATTCACACTTGCTGAATTTGGCATACAGCTGCTTCTCCCGTAATCTCTGAAGTACTATCCTCAAATGCTCTTCGTGCTCTTCCTTGCTCTTGGAGTAGATGAGGATATCGTCGATGAAGACCACAACAAACTTATCCAAAAACTCGTTCAAGACCAAGTGCATCAAGCACATGAATACTGCCGGTGCATTGGTCAAACCGAAAGGTACCACAGTGAATTCGTAGTGGCCATACCGTGTGCGAAAAGCTGTCTTCGGTATGTCCTTCTCCGAAATCTTGATCTGGTGATAGCCCGATCTGAGATCAATCTTCGAAAACACCGTTGCTCCTTGAAGCTGGTCGAAAAGAACATCAATCCTCGGTAACGGGTACTTGTTCTTGATTGTCACCTTGTTGATCTGGCGATAGTCTACACACATACGCAGACTACCATCCTTCTTCTTCACGAACAGAACTGGTGCACCCCATGGTGAAGTACTAGGTCTGATGAAACCTTTCTCCAGTAGTTCATCTAGCTGCTTCTTCAGCTCCTGAAGCTCTGTCGGTGCCATCGAGATAGGTGTAACTCCAGGTACAAGCTCGATGGTGTACTCAACCTCTCTGTCAGGTGGTAAACCTGGTAGATCTTCTGGGAAAACACCAGCAAACTCCCTCACAACTAATACATCCTCCGGGGTAGAGTCTCGTGTCTCTCCACCTAAAATGTGGGTCAGCAATGCGTCTAGACCATGTTGCTTCATTCCGTAGCCCTGGATAGCAGAGTTACTACATGTGGTTGTAGTTCTTCCCACTCCGGACAAGACAATCGACCGATCTTTGGCAGATGTCAACCTCACTTGCTTAGCTCGGCAATCCACTAAAGCTCGATACTTCGACAACCAATCCATGCCTAGGATTATATCAAATCCTCCCATGTTCATGACAATGAGTCGAGCAGGAAAGGTTTCGTACTCGAACACTAGCGGCACATCCTTACAAACTCTTTCTAGCCTCACTATGATGCCTGCGGGTAATCTAACCCTCATCAGTTTTTCTAAGGATATATCTTCACAGTTATGTTGCATGGCATAGGTCTGAGCAATAAAGGAATGTGTAGCTCCAGGATCAATCAATGTGAAAACAACACTACCATATACTGTAAAGATACCTGCTATGACTTGAGCAGCATCAGGGTCCTCTTCTGCGGTGATGACGAAAGCTATAGGAACTGCTGTGCTCTGGTTCATGGCTGACTAGGTCCTAGCAGGAACAACTCCATGTCCTTGGCCTCGGCCAACTCCAGAACCACTAGGAACACTGGCAACTGAAGCTTGCACTGTCTGAGTAGGTGTTGTACCTCCAGATCTTCCCAACTTGGGACAAGCATATCGGTAGTGCCCAACTTCGTTACACTCATAGCACCTCACCTGAGACAGAGGAAGTCTCGGGCGAGTATCCCCAGATGAAGTCCCTCCAGACTGAGTCCAAGAACTGCCTCGGTTGTAGGTATTGTTGTTCCATCCACATTCCTGACTCCCTGGCATGAACCGGCTCTGTCCATATCCAGACCGGTTCGCTGGTGTCTGGAACCTCTTGTTTTGTCCCCCGAAACTCTGTGCAACATGCCTCTTACGAATCTCCTGTTGCTCCCTCTCATTACCCAGCCAAATAATCTCAGCTCTCAGGGCATCTGTCAGCATATCCTGGTAAGTCTCATAGACCTTGCACCCCATGACTGTCTGGATGCCAGATCGAAGACCATCCCAGAAACGTTTACATCTGGCCTCCAGAGTAGCTACAAACTCACTGGCATAGATAGACAAGCGGTTGAACTTGACCTCATAATCATTGACCGACTGATCCGGTCCCTGTTGTAGTCCCAGAAACTCCCGTCTCAACTGGTCCTGGTATGCCTCGGAAACAAACTTCCTTCGGAACATCTCCATGAACTGGGTCCATGGCATAGTGACAGGTGTCGGCATGTCCCTGGTGGTAGACTCCCACCAATCGGCAGCATCTCCTCGGAACATGGCAGCGACATATCTGGCCCACCTGTCATTCCCGCATGTCAGCTTCAGCATAACCCTGTTCATTTGTCTAAGCCATCGGTCAGCATCCTGTGGTGTAGTGACACTGGTGAAGATCTCTGCCCCAAGTTTCTCCAGCTTCATGTACACTGGATCCTCGACTGGTCCCTGATTTTCTTGTCCCCGGGCTCCCATAGCATCAATACGTGCATCTCTGGCTTCTTGCCTCCGCAGGATCTGAGTTACCACGTTCAGCATCTGCGTAGGGTCTCCCAAAGGAATATTCGGGAGGTGTTCCGGACCTCCCGCAGCTTGCTGTGGTTGATCCATCGATACCTGATCATCATCTATTTAACCTCCAGCATGCTGATTCCCTCCAACCGGATCCATTCGTACCTATATGAGAATGTATATGAATTCATGTCATATCATGTCGTGACAAATCTTATGCACAAACAAACAATCATACAACCACAGTTATGTCCCTAATGACCTACTGCCTAGGGATGGCAACGGGGAGGGGAATTAGTGGGTAGAGTAATCCCCGCCCCGCTCCCCGCACCAAATGTTTCTCCCCGCCCCGCCCCGCTCCCCACCCGCGGGGGAAAATGTATCCCCGTCCCCGCTCCCCGCAATCCCCGCGGATCCCCGCGGATCCCTATTCCCCAAACCTCAATATATTAATATATGCTCCATATAGTATTTAAAATTAATTAAAATCAAAGGTAAGAAAAAATGAAGCATAATGCACAAAATAAAAAGAACATGCACACCTTCATTTTGTTGTAGTATTTTACAGAAATACAAAAAATTAATTATAATACAACAAAATAATTGTAATGGTTTTTACAAAATAAAATACAACAAACTAAACCGGAATAATTGTAATGGTTTTTACAAAATAAAATACAACAAACTAAACCGGAAT